>LR736896.1:94983-115291 GCA_902654985.2 Oryctes borbonicus | reverse complement strand
AAATTACTAACATGGGATTAACTTTCATATATTCCAATTGGAGTGCAAAAAAATTACTTCAAAAAAAATTTTACTTTAAAGTAAGCAACCCAATTAACAGCGGCATAGCCTATTAAGGTTATAAATTCTTATAAGGAGATGTTAGAATATTATTTGGTATGTCTGCAGCAATCGTAGTATGTATTTCAAATTTTAATGTTTGTGTAAAAGAATTAATTTTGTGCAAATGGAATTATAAATTGCTTCGCATAGGTAATGTATATTAAGGTAGATATTATCTCTACTCCTGTGCAACTAAAGTTGCCTATACACAAGTTAAATGTTGAGATTACAAATCATAAGGATTACATATCTTGAGATTCGTATTTACTTGTGATGTAGCTGCTTTACCGCCAAGGATTTTCCAGATATCTAATTTTAGCAACAATAAGAAGGCTATGCAAAATATTTATCGAAGGGTATCTTGTATATTTTTTGCAAATCTTTAAATAGAAACAATATCATGTTTTGTTTAATTTTTTTTTATAAACCTACATATGCTCACGAAGACGAAATGACGAAAATGCATTCATTTATTTAAATTATGCGGAATTTCATGAATCGCAATGGATAGTGGTAAATATACGGGTTTCTAAAATACTTTTTTCGAAAGTCTATAAATTTGCGATTTAAACATTGTGCTTTACTGAATTAATGCTTTTTTATAAAATTATTTTAGTTCGTTTTAGTGCTTTAATTGCTATATTTTATTTACATTATTATTATATTTATATTGATTGGCATTAAAAGCTTTATGGATTACCTAAAAATCTGCGATCTATTTAAATAGAATGCTTTCAATGACATTGCACTTCCGATTATATCAGCTGTATGAGCTAGCGTTTACACCTGGTTCATCTGATCTTGGCCATGACGCAACATTTTTTTTCCGATGCAAGCAAAGATTGCCAACTATCATCTATCTTCCTTTAGGAAATGTTATGAAACTATTAATAGTACATATATGCTCATCATTTGGGTCACGTTATCTGTTTTACAAAGCAGGAACGTCGCTAAGCTAGTGCAACTGCTGTATCTCACCGCGGCCCTGAAATTGTGGGCTTTCGCCGATAAAACTAGCCTGAAGAAAGTGCGCAAATCGAGTCACTGAAGTGAAAAGTCACTTTGATGAGCTTTGTGAATACCGTAGAGAGAGACCCAAAATGAAGTTTTAAGGTGGCAACATAAAAGATATTCCAGCAAGAGCGGAAAATTAAAGTTTTGGGTAAATATCGACATCTTCATCATATGAGTGTAACATTCTGGTAAATGCTCTCTTCTGCTTTGCTGACATTTGCGTTTTTTTTAATAACATTTTTATAACAGTTTAGCATAACTGTGATTGGAATTTCGCGGAACAGGGTTTAATCTCCTCCCTCAAGGCTTAGATGGTGAGTTCGTTGGTATAAACCAGAGAAAGAAGTCCAAATCGCACGCTCTAGGCGGCCAATTCTGGTCGCCCAAACGAAAAACTACACCACCATATTTGGCAAGTACCACGTCCTATTACTACATGTTTTCGAGGACCATACCAACCATTTGAAGCACAAGGAATTGGGTTATTATGCCATGATACCGCTCGCCGTTGGCTGTTTGTACATTCCCAGCAGACTTTCAGCCGAAAATCCACACCAAATAGTGACATGTTTGGGATGCACTTCCTTCTCGTGAAACACGTGAGTTTCCTCATCAATCCAAATCCGGGAACTTTGCTTGTTTACGAAGCCATCACCATGAAATTGTTGTTGTTTACTAAACCCATCGACGAACTTTCTTCGGTGTGCATGGTTTGCAGGCACAAGCTGTTTAACTGAGCAGGAATGGATGATCCCAGATCCTCTGCCACGAACCTGGACGAACACATGGAGATGTGTTCGTCCAGTTGTCAGTAATTGACACACAGTTGATGCACTTTGAATATTTTGTTTAGCAAAAATTGGGAATGTAGCAATGAAACTTTCACCATTTTTGAAATAATGTTTAACAATAACCATATATTGTCGTGTCGAATAGTTATCCATTTTTAATAATGACTGTCTACCATCGAATTGGTTTTCCTATCAAAGCATAGCAAAAATTGCGTTAAATTTCAATTTTCCGCTTTCTTGTTGGAAGACCCTTTGTTATCATTTGGTCAATACCATTTTGCTCATAATTTGACAACCGATTTAAGAGAATGAAATCAGTGGTAGATGTATATAGTCATTCAATCCTTCTCTTGGTTTCTTCTACGGATGATCAACTCGGAAATGAAGCCGAAGAATTCGCAGTAACCTATTATTTAGCTATTCTAATTTTATGAAAAGTCAAAAATTAGCATTTTATTGACTTTTTCGAAATTTTGGGCCGATAGTAGAAAAATATATGATGAAACTTTGTGGCATAAATAGTTACTATTGGTGAAGTGATATAGACGTTACTCATCGTTATCATCGATTTTGGTTTTCCCAGGCAATTTATAGGTACCACCTCGTTTATTTACTGGAACTTTATATAACTTTTGACGTCTGTTAGTGTGCTAAAAAATATTGTTATTTATTCGTGGGAAACATGTTCAATGTATACAATCAGTCAGAATCAATAATTATTATCTTTGTTATAAATAGCTGTGAACTTACTATTTTTTTTTATGAGGTAGGTAAGTTTGACTCTTAGATAAACTTTCTCATGATTGTGATATATTATAATATTTCTAATGACTATTTATAAGCTATAACTTACTCCATGCCGCAAATGCGTAATCTGGACTTTCCAGTCTCTCCGGGATGCTCCTCCTACTGAGCGAACGTGCTTCATTTTCAGATTTAGACAGGTTCTCCAATGATCCGTCTGACTCTGCCATCTTTAAATTCGTACTTATTTCATCACTACTTCACATTTAACGTTTACTTTATAATATTTTGCAATATTTTATTCTTTAAGAGGGAAGTGTTCTGGAGGACGATCGTCATCTACTTTCAATATTCTTCATATTTTCTAAATTCCTAATTAGCATTGGAAAACAAATCCTTTACAAAAAATAGATTCGGTAATAGGAATTAACTTAAAATTGAAATTATTCATTCTTTTAATGTCTTACGGTTAAAATTGTGGGAAAAATATTAATTATAAAATAAAAGAACTTTTAAAATTCTTAAGGAGGCGGATATAGAACTGATGCGCTAAAATCAGAAGATCAATAGTTATAATTATCAAAATTCTTATTCACCAAGCACATAATTTTTACATAACTACATATTTATCGGCAGATGGATTTGTAAGGGTTAAGTTATTTTCTAAAATGTTAACTAACTTGAAACCAAAAGAGCATCCAGTATCTGTATAATTTAGATTTATTAAAATTATCACAAATCGCCTCAAATTTAGGCTTTCTTTCAACATTGTAAATACTAAGATAATCTTGAGAACCTTCAGAAGAGAAGGTAAGAAAATCCTTGACGAATGTTAAAAAAGAACTACTCAAATCTCAAATCTCAAATAAATTTATCTCCTACCTATCCGCATTGCGATTTATATAAATATCGACTTTTGAGAAATACGGTTTAATGTATTTGTAAACAATCGGTTTCATAGTTGAAGGTCGAATTTTTTGAAGCCAGTTTCTGAAAATTGACAAATTGTCATCATCATCTTCAGAAGTTGGTAGTTAGAATTAGGGAAGCAAATAGGTTAAATAAAGAATAAAATTCTCAACCAGATCTTATTGAAAGTTGCTGTGTAATGTAATTGACACTAGTTCTTAGACAATCTTTATTGTCTAACTCTTACTACATTTCAGCAGACATTTAACTCCGTTGGACATCTTCTTTTTCAGTTATATTACCAGAATGTTTTTGAATAGTAATGCCATCTTCATGTTGAGGTTTGAAACTTTTCAGACTACTCTCGTTGTAGTAATATTGATATTTAAAGGTTAAATTCATCCAGTTTTAAAGTTTTTATTGTTCCATCCATTTTAACTAGGTACTATTGCAACGAAAATTGTTCAAGAATTAAACGCAGTAATAGAATTTAACATTTTAAAAGATTAGTCTAGTTAATGTAACAGCCAAGAAAAAATAGGATTCCGTTTTTAGGTCAACCCCTGCGACGTCATCCAGACGGCCAACGTGGCTCACCAGAATATTAACGTCAATACTCAGCATTGATCTATAAATAGACAAGCCAAGCTTGATAGACAAAAATTGATTTTTTCAATGTGTTTATTAATATTTATAAAGAATAATTGACATGATAGTATCACAATATTTTATACAAAAATAAATTAACCATTAGAAATGTTGCTGTCTTCTTCGTTTATTGTCTATGGCATCAAGCATCGGTTGTCTTTTTATGTGATATCTTTCCCTTAACTCATCTATCTCCCTCTCCATTTCAGCATCAAGGACAGACATCTTCTGTTGTAATTCCTCGTAGTTTAAATGCCTTAAATATTCAAAATTAATATTCACGAATGGCACTTGCTGAGGAGTTGAATGCTTCAAATGAGGAAAATTCGTATATTGAACGCTAGATTCTTCATTTATTTCACTATTGACCACCATAGTTCCTAACTCAGATCCTGTTCGTTCTGAGCTCGAGTTATAATTGAATGGTAGAATCATATCGTCTTTGCTGAGAACCAACGTATTTTCCCCCGAGTATCTTATGGTAGATTGGTCAATTTTGCATTCCGCTTGATTCTCTTGGATATTCTGCTTCACGCGTATGGTGCGGACTTCTTCGAGAACATCATCGAGCACGTTTGAAGATTTTGAGTTAGCCACGAATGGAAATTTCAACAGTTTTGAAGCGGTAGCGCGTCCGTCTGGATTTTTAATTAAGCAAGCGCCAACGAAGTCTATAAACTCGGAACTCCATTGATCGGGTTCGCTGAAGGATGGTGGGGGTTTCGTTGGTATCATAAATATCGCTCTCATAGGATGCATGTCGCCGTACGGCGGTTTACCTTCGGCCATCTCCAAAGCCGTTATTCCCAAACTCCAAATATCTGCCGCGCAATTGTAACCCATTTCCTGGATGACCTCTGGTGCCATCCAAAATGGCGTACCAGTAACTGTGTTCCTCTTAGCCAGAGTACCTAATAATTGATATTACTGACTTAGAATATTTCTTCAGCACTGAGAGAAAAGAATGCTCGGTCAATTAATAACTACACTGAAGTGCAAAAAACTCGATTCATTTGAATTTTTCTCGGTAAAGCAAAAAATGTTTTGAGATACAATTTTGAAGTTGGTGGTAAACTGAAGGAATAGATAAAATTAAAAAAACAAAAATATATTTTCAAGAAAAAAGAAATTAATTTATAGAATTGTATTTGGGAATTTAGAAAATGAAAAGGGTTTCATTATTAAAAAGATCAATAACAGCAAAATTTTAAAGTCCTTATTGCAAACGTCTCGATGTGGCAATTCCTCCAAGTTGTTTATGTGGCGTACACGTGCTCTTTAATCTGACCTAGAGGTGTACGATGGGATTGGAATTGTGAATGTAAGCCAGTCAGTTCACACGCGAGCAGTGTGGACGCACGTTATCGTCCATAAAAATTAAACTAAAAAATGGAAAAAAAGGAACCACATGCTCTTCTAAAATGGTGTTCATGCACTTCTCAGCCGTCATAGAACCTTCGTCAACCACCACCAGTTTAGTATAGGTTCCACTACTTACACCAGCCCAAACCATGGCGGGGTTACCCCGATAGTTACTTTTTTCCACAATATTTCTTTGAGTAAATGATTGTCCCCGTCTTCCCAACTCTTTCTCGGCGGTCTGGTGATCTCAAGGAAAATCTGGATTCATTTGAGAATAATACGTTACTCCAATCTGCGTGATTCCAGTTTTCGTGATCTTTTAGATATTAAATTAGCTTCGTCTAGTTGTCGACGAACTGTCCATCTGCTTATATGCACATTTCTCTTCGCTCCTTTCGAGTTGTCATCCCAACCGAAGTTAGATGTCTATCTCTTAAAACTGAAGAAAGCACAAATTGATCATCTGGTTCGGATGTTGCTCTTCTACGGCATGATCCTGGTCTTCTAGTATAACTGCCGGTTTCATTAAAACGCAGTTGTAGTTTCAAAAATAAACGCAAAGCGCACTGAATATCTTTTCGATTATCGAACACTAATTTGTTAAGAGAAGCATCATTAGTCGTTTATTGGCAAAATGCAAACCAAAAAGTCAGCAGACTGATATGTTTTAATAATACCAGCGTCAGTCTAAAATTACATATATCATGTCGCAAGTTCAGATTTTTAGAAGTAGACATAAAGAAAGAAGCATAATAAAGATGAAATAAGCAATATATCGAATCTTTTGCACTTGAGTGTAATCCTCACCGGGTAATCGCTTTTTGAAAAATTATTAAAATGAAGTAGTTTTGTTAGTTATTAGTTTATACAAACGTACAAACAATGTATATTATTTCCTCTCCAAATGAGAACCAAACATTGACATTCCAATGTAACATAATATCAATATAATATGTATACCGATGCTATTGATAGTGCTATCACGCCTTTAAAAAACAATTTTATTGCAATTGTGCCGCAAAGTTACAAGCGCATTTTTTTTAAATTCTACCGTTGTTCAATTCTTGTTTTAACTTCAATAAATTGATTTTTGTAATTTATTATTTCAAATTTTCTGAACATGTTCGCGCCTGCTTCAAAACAGCTTTCCCCAATGATTGAGAATCACTACCATAGAATATTGATGGTTGAATTACATCTACTATCGATATACTATTAACTGCATCGACTATTGTACCAATTATCGATAGTGCCCAACGCTAGACATCGGGAATCTCATAGACGTTTTACACATCCTGAATGCTTTTCGAACGCGACGAAATTTGCACTCAAGCCCAAAAGTTCATTAAAGAACATGGAAGCATTTGCATCTCACTTCCAAAACATCCAAATCAATTGGATATAGATACGATGGCTGTACAGTACTTATTTATAACATATTAAATAACAATATTTTTCAATATAATCGCCGTGCCCTTCAGAACATCATCTTAAAAAAAAAAAACTGACGGTTTCGAATAAGGTAGTCGTTGTTAAATCTGGTTCCCCAAAGACTTTCTTTCAGTTTTGGAAATAAATAAAAATTACTAAGAGCTAGGTCTCGGATGGATATGGTGGGTGCTCTATTAGCCTAAAACCTACATTACATATTGCGTTTAGGGAAACAAGAAAGAGGAAACAGAAAACCACGCGACAACGTTCTTCTTCTTTGTTCATTAATGCAATTACGAAGTTGATTAATTAATGTGGCGCAATATTGACCGGTGATTGTCTGGCCAAGTTCCAGATTTTAGATATGTTGGCTCCACAAATCGAAAATTTAGATTTCTCCAATTCATACTTTTCTAGATATTTATCCAATGAGTAACATGTAGAAGTATGTAACGCATTTAGATGGAGGGAGAAGTTTACGAGATACCCGACATCAAGATTAGGCACTACTGTAGACGTTGAAGAGCAATTTCAGTTAACACTGTCCGTGATTGCTTGAAAATGATAAAATAATCCCCGAAGGTAACCTGATAATTGTCCGGCAACGCCAAAATCAGCCAGTTTAGCATGTCCTTCCGTATTGAGAAGTATATTGGCCGCTTTGATGTCTCTGTGAATGCGTAAACGCGAATGCAAGTACTCTAATCCTTTCAAGATATCACAGAGGATCGTAGCGATTTCACCTTCGGTAAGCGTCTTCTTGCGCAATTTCATCACATCCGATACGGAGCCGGCCTCGCAGTACTCCATCACTATCCACAGATCGGTATTTTTGAAATAGCTTCCGTAGTACTTGACGACGTAGGGACTATCACATTGTTGCATGAACGAGATCTCTATGATGATCTCTTGAAGGTCCGTATCGACCGGAACTTGCTTGATTGCAACTACTTGTTCGGACTCTTTGTGAAGCGCTTTAAAAACGCTTCCATACGAACCTTCGCCGAGCTTACAGATGATGTCGAAGACTTCTTCCGGTTGCCTCGTAAGGCTCTCTTCGGATAATCGTTTCAGTTTGTTATTGGAAGACATTTTTCCATCTAAACTAATTCTAGTTGCAAGAAATTCATGTCAAAGACTTTGTATCAGGTCAGCGTTTCCTTTATCTAATCCATTTCGCATTTACCTATAAAGATAAGTAGGTGTCAGTACTAAGGTGAGTTAGGACATAGGAGAGATAGGGGGAAAATGATTCTTTGTCAATATATCGAAACTTTTGAAATTAGCGCCGCTTGTGTTAATCTTTTACTTTTAACTGGCACCACTGTAAATTTGTGGCGATTACTTTAACGAAGAATACCAATAAAAGAACGAATCAATTTTCGAAAAAGTTTGAAGACAAGAATTGTTTGTTTGAATCAGTTTTATTAAAAAAAGTTAAACACATCAATATTTTTACATGTATTGTTTTAGCTGAGGTGGAAAGTTTAAATAATGTCAAGCATAATAATTTTCGTATCCAGTTCATATGCCACCTGTTCTGTAGTAATGTAAAATTTGCTTTTAATTACATTTACTGTATTATTACCAAATAGATATAGGTTATCAAAGGAAGCAATATTCGACGGGTAAGTAGTAAATATGTTTTTGTAAAATAGTAAATGAGATAAGGTAGTAGTATATATATAATAGATATTGGTTGGTTGTGAAGCAGATCTGTAGTGTTTAAAATGGTCGCCATGCAATTTGTTTGCCGATGATAACGTTCGAAGTTGCCAATAATAATAATGGGACACTCGCGAATACCATTGCACGACATAATAAAAGATATCCTTATTCTCGGTTGTTTTCACTGGAAACTGATACCATCCTAGAATTTTTGCAATGGCACAGACCACGTTCCGTAGAATTTGTAGATGAGGTATATACGCCCACACGAGAGAAGCGTTAAAAGCAGCTGAAGAAGAGTGTATACCAGAAGAATAAGGTATTGTAACTTTAGAATACAAAACCAACGCTGAAAAGTGGGGAAAAAAGACGTCCTGCGGTGAATCCTGTCCAGTAAAAGTTTCACAAAGTTTCATCTATGCAGCAATGGTAAAATAATATTGTGACATGGCAAAGTTTTGTTCTTACTTGTGTATTATTAATGTTTTTTTTTTTTTTCAGATGGGAGGAAGCAATAAGCAGAAGTGGCGCGAGAGGAGAAAAGTATATACAATGAGATAATAGTTAACTTGGGCGATTAACAAGCGATAAGTAGTATAAGCGATATTGCACCTTATGCCCATTTATCAGTGCGCTTGCAGGGAGAAAGAACAAAAAGTAGTATATTCATTCATTATTTTTGCATATTTGAGCTAATTTTGTTGGACGTTGCATTATTAATATAAAAGCTATCCGAAGAAATGTATTCAACAGACTTAATGGAGATATGAACACAGAGTTCTACACGTTATCAAAAATGACGCTGATACCGGTATAGATAATAAAGAGAAGTTCACATTTAATTATATAACAGAGATTTCGTCAAAACTTACGCGTATATATCAATACTCCGTTTAATGGAACCATATAACAGTTGAGAATATGCAGTGACAAGATGCGGTTAAATAGTTCGTTGCTATTATCAGTTTTAACATTAATATTTTGCTCGGAAAATTGGTTGTGTCTGGGCAAAACTACAGCGTGTGGAAATACAATGCCTTTCAACGCGTCTATATCAGTATCTAACGTGTCCCCTGATTGGGAACAACGATTATTCGTTGGGTGTGTAACCGATAAAAATATCGTAGACTTAATAACCAAAAGTTCAATAGAAGTTTATGAAGAGGATACTTTCGTAGACTTACCACTCTTGAGACGGCTCTTTTCATATAAAAGAGGCACACGCGAACTAAAGCCAGGATTTATTAAAAAGGTAACTAATCTATCTGTTATTCATCTAAAGAGCAATGAAATCGAAACCATTCAAACTGGTGTGTTCAGCGGAAGATTCGGAAAGATATCTCAATTAGACTTAAGCAAAAATAGAATAAACGCAATAGAAAAAGCAGCATTTTCGAACTTCAGTGCTAATAGTCTACAACTAGATAAAAACCAATTATCTTTAGTGGGAGACTGGTTCGAGAATACGATTATTGAAAAACTAAAACTTTCGTCCAATCTAATCACATTTTTGAAGAAAAACGCATTCGTCAAGATACAAAATCTTCAAAGCGTTTGGTTAGATAGAAACAGAATACAATTTATTGAACTAGACACATTTACGAACCAACGTTCTATATATTTAGAACACAATTTCCTATACAACATCAACTTTTTAGGAGATATTACACTGAGCTACTTAGATATCTCCTCAAATAAAATTAGTAGTTTACAACTGGCAGAACGAACTCAAATCGAAAATATCAACATATATCCGAACCCTTGGAATTGTAATTGTTTGCAAAAGTTTTGGAAGTTGGCATGGGAACGTAGCACATATTACCACCCTTCTAGCAAGAACACAACAGTACCAATATGTATATCCAGAAACGAATGCAATGAACAATATATTGATCTACAGTTACAAGAAGAATATTTTAAAACCGTCATAATGTATACATAGATAAAAGCAGGAAATATCACAACAATTAACAAAATTCTTTTGCTTAGCACTACCAAATTTGAATTGACTTTACTTATTTTCTTTTAATGTTCTAAACTCGCTATATGGTTGTATGATAAATTAAAATAAATTACATATTAACCATTTACTTATTTTATTCTTAACATATTTTATTAGCAAAAGTTAGCGGGAAATTTACATTAACGGCTTGACATACGCAGCTAGTTGCACATCCTGCTCATAAATGGCGCTAACAGTGTAACTTTAGAACTGTCAGAATATCTTAAATAAGTAATCAACCCTAGGTATTTAAATAAATTATAATTCTATTTACAAGTTCAAAGTTAAGTAGTTTAACGGTGTCGCGGAACGTATTTTTGAACGGGCTTCTGGTGAAATTTAGAAAATTAAGTGTGGATCGGTAATATGGTGTATATTCACACGCAAGCTTAAACATACGCGGCAACTAGGAATCAGACAGCTGAAGCCTGTTAGCGAAACGGCGGCCAGGAGTGTTCTACATTAGCTCGCGAAGGCAAACCGACTGCAATACACCCCTAAGGCTTAGAATAAAGATCCAGTTTGTCCGTAATCTGACCGACACGGACTACCTTCTTCAGGCCTTGTTCAACAAGAGTCGTCCGCGTAAAGTAACAGACGAGCCGACCAAAAGTTTGTAGAATCCGAAGATTTTAATGATTTATATAGCCAATTCTGGTATGACGCTACGATTCTTGTTTTCTGGCGCGTATCAGCAAAACAATTTCTCCTTTACATAAATTACGATTCGATCAATTGACAAAATTTATACATGCAATCAAAGGCCAGAGCAAGGGCGAAAACGAAATACCAGTCAGAGGGATTACCGTTAATAGTAGATTGTGTTAAAAAAATTAGTCATCATAGGTTCGTAATGTTGTAATATCGTCTTGAAAAATCAGAAGACGATTAAAGCAAACCGAATTAAGGAACAGGGGATCGGCAAGAAAAAACATTAATAAATCAGAGAACGCAAAGTGCAAGGATTGCGTTTTGCCAGAAATCGTTTACATTGGTCTGTTAACGATCGGAAAAAGTTTATATTCCTTGACGAAACGAGGGTTAGCTTGAAATCTCCTAATGAAAGTGAGCGTGTCCGGCGAAGGGAAGGAGAGAGATTTGTGGTTGCAACATTTCTCCAAAGGTCAGCGGCGATAGACAACCATAAAATAATAAAAGAGGTCTTATACACTAATGTCTGTAAACTTTTTATTTTCAAGATACAGGACCTTATATTTATCTCTTTTTTCATTTGTTCCGACTGGGAAGATATAATTGAACTAATATTAGTATATTTTAGTTTCAATATCGTATTTTCTAACGTTACGTTTTTGTCTAATTGTGTTGCTTGTCGTTTTTTTTAATTGCTTTTAAAATGGTTCTCTACACTTTTGAAGAATACATGGTCACGATCATGTATTACGGCGAAGTTCGGTCATGCACAACGTATCTAGCAAGAGAGATATCCAACCTAATGTTAGAATATTTATTGACGTGCATAGACTGTTTCCAAAAAGCAAAAGTTAATACGGGGGTTACCAGAATTCATTGTACTGTTGCAATTGAAGATGCTGTTTGGCAAATAGTTCGAAAATAAATACCAGAAAAATAAATTCTGCTGTACGAAATGTTAATCAGTTAAACAAGTTCTCGAAGAACAGCTTCTTCGCCAATTACCTTTCCAAAAAATTCACCACTTAGTTGAACAGGATTATTTACCCTATCTACAATATTGCGAGTGATTGCAAAATTTGCTGTCATTAATCTTGTCCGCCGATGGAGTAGGTTTTAATAGCGATGGTGTTTTGAACCTACATAACACGCAATATTGAAGAGATGAAAACCTTCGTTAAACAATAATACGGAATCGCCAGTATGGGTTTTGTAGGTATTAACGTGTGGGTAATTGTTGATTATATACAATTACTTAATTAGTCCACTTTGATTGGCTAATCGACCGACAGGCGAACTTTATCCAAATTTTTTGGAAAATGAGCTGAACAGTTTATTAGAAAATGTCCCACTGCACATTATTCAAAGAACGTACATGCTCTCACTTTTTACGACGAAGAAGGAAATTTTTACATACAGGATTTGGAAATATGCTGATTGGTCGGGGGGATCTATACCATGGCCAGCTCGTAATTCACACCTTAATCCCCTAATGGAATTATGAAGCCTTCTGATAGACATACGTCAAAGATGCCGTCAATCATTAATATAGAGATTGCAAAAGTGTATCCAAGAACAAGGCCGCCAATTTGAAGACCTTCTTTAAAGCAAAGTACCTTTTTTTAAACTTTTTAACAATTGTTTTTCTTTGTTATGTTGTATTGTTATTATTAAGAGATTTTTTTTTGTTATGAGATATCGAAGAGAAATAAATTTTTAAAACAAAATGTTCAAATCCTAATATTCTGTTTTGAAAATAAAAGCCTTACTGACATTAGTTTATAAAACCTATTTTTATTATTTTATAGTCTGCTATCGTATGGTACTAGGTAACGCTGGGCATAATGAGTGCATTCTGCAGACTAGCGAAATCAATGAATGCGAAGTTAAATTGGCATTTGAATTTTTCCTTTACGGAATTCTCGATTGCACCGCACACAGCCAATACTTTTATCCAGAAGGATAAAAGTATTGGCACACTCTGCACCAGACAAGTAGCATTAATTAATCCAGGACAGCCGTTTCGAGGATGCGTCGAAGGTCTACTGCTGTGTGTAATTCTTAGAGTGACAACGCTGCGTGCAGTTTGTCATTGGCGTTACGTTCGGTGGCAGGCTAAGTCTCGCATGTGTGTAACTCGTCACGTAGGAGATAGGCAGAGAGCGAGACGGCAGTACTGGCCACCGAAACCAATTTACAACGAACAATTTAAAAAGAAAATCATAGTTAATTCTTGTTACAATCGTATCGAAAACGTATTTGACGATTAACAAAATATAACTTTCAATTTATTTACGCTACTGCATATACCCGATCGACGCTTGGCTGACTAACACTTGTTAGCAAACTGCACCGAACGTCCTCATTCTAGTTATTATAATTTATGTTTCTGGTACAGTCAATTGCTTCTTTGATACAAGATTCTGAACCTGCGACAAAAAAATCACTTCTTTCGTCATTTAACCGTCCTTGTATCTTTAGAAAGAAAAAAAAAAAACTAGCCACAGAACAAGAATCAAACTGAATAGCCTGTATATATATCTGGTATTATAAGCAGTACTTAATTAGTGAACTCGATAATATACTTTATTATTTTAATAACAATGCGTTATTTTCAAGAGAACTATATAATAAAGTTGGTTTTGCATTAAAATACAATATACGAAATAGTAAAGGTAAGTATTATTAACTCTCTCCTGTATTAAATTTTACTAATAGCAAATTGGATCAACAACACTACGTTATCTTTAACATTACTGACGCATTCTGCCAATTTATTTTAATGATTTGTGAATTACATTAATTCAGGAAAATTGGCAATAGATCTGCTAGAACGTATGCAGGCGAATAAGTAAAAATTGTAAAGTTGCTCACTGGGATCTTTAGCGGGAGAAGGAGTAACGGAGAAGGGAATTTATGTCATCTCTCTTCTTTTACCTGTTCGCGTATTTCGTTTTTCTTGGTGCGTCACCACATATAATTAAGCATTTCCAGTTACCAGTTACCAGTTGAAAAGGTGAAGTGAGACGATGCGGTCATATACTTTGTTGCTATTTTCAATTTTAACATTAATATTTTATTCAGAAAAATGGTTGTGTCTGGGTGAAACGGCAGCGTGTGGAAGTACAATACCTTTTAACGTGAGGCTATTTGAAACCGGCAGTTTTCACCGATTTAACGGATGTGTACCTAATAAAACTATAACAAACATAAGAGTAACCAGTGTGGTAGAAGTTTTCGAGGAGAACACTTTCGTAGATTTACCACTCTTAGAATACCTCTTTCTAAATGACACAGGTATTCGTGAACTAAAGCCAGGATTTGTTAAAAATGTACCCGTGCTAAAGTTTGTTAGCGTGGACTACAATCAAATTAAGATCATCCAAACTGGCGTATTCGGTGGAAGATTCAATAAATTGCAACAATTAAGAATAACGAATAATAAAATAAGCGAAATAGAAGATGCAGCATTTTCGAACTTCAATGCAGAGTTTCTAATGCTGTCTAGCAACCGACTATCTTTAGTGGGAGATTGGTTCGGAAATACTTCTATTGACACACTATATCTTTCCGACAATTTAATCACATTTTTGAAAAAAAATTCGTTCGAAAAGATACAAAAACTTAAAAGTGTTTGGTTAGCTAGAAACAAAATACAATTTATCGAACCAGGCACATTTACGAAGCAGATCCATATAGACTTATCACACAATCTCCTACACAACATCAATTTTTTAGGCGAAGTCGATCTAGTTGTCTTAGATATTTCATCCAATAAAATTAGTAGTTTACAGCTAAGTGAAAAATCGAAAATCGAAACGATAACAATATATCCTAACCCCTGGAATTGCCGCTGTTTGCATAACTTTTGGAAACTGGCGTGGAAACGTGGAATAGAATATGGATATCATTGGAGTTATAGGTCGAATAAAACGATACCAGTTTGTATATACAGAGATGAATGTAATGAACATTATATCGATTCAGAGCTAGAAGAAGAGTTTCTTAAAAATTTCACAATATACACCTAGATTTAAGAATGATATTTTAAGTTTCACAATGCTTCAGAAAATGATTTTGATTTTATTTAACATTAACGTAAGATCTTTATTCTTATCTCAAACTAATGTAATAATTAAAATAAATATTTTGTTGAAAGTTTGGTAACGTCTCAACTAACTCAAAATATCCTAAAATATTCAGCTTTTTCGAAGAGTTCGATGTTCTTTAGCACTTAGTGTACATCGAAACATATATTCATAGAAATTAGCTTCAAATAAAGTGCCGCTTCTATACGAAATAGCAAGTCCAGCTTTTCCCATATATGCATTTTATGTACTGCCCAGCAGATATAAAGAAACTTTCTTACTTGAAGATGAACAAACCATCTGCATTGTGAGGAGATATTATAAGACACTGTGGAAAAAAGTTCAACGTCTAGGCCCCGGAAAACGACATAAAAAATATTTTATGAATTTTTTATATTCTGTTGATCAAATTTTACCGTCTTGAGAGCAATGATTCTTTCGTGCATAGATTATAGAAACTAAAATCTTGTAACAAAGAAAGAAACTTTAAAAAACAAGTTCCTTTGGTAGAAAGAAATCTCAGATCTGCATCGTTATATCGACGTCCTATTAAATTGCTTTTGTTATGCCAAGCTTTTTATTTTAAAGCTCAGAATGAACTTGGAGATTTTCATTTTATACTATTTGCAAACGCTGTTATAGTTTATAGTCGACATACGTAATCTAGAAAGCTGTAAGTTTCGTGATGCAGCGTTTCACCCTCGAACGCATAAAAACACATATCTATTTATAAAAAGGCTCACTTTATTACGAACACTATTCGTCGACTTCTCGTAGTTTTTGTCTGAAATTATACGCCCAACGATACAACAATTACAGGAAAAGTTTTATCAGTACACTAACAGCCTTAATAAAAGCATCAAGGCTTATAAATTCTGGACAGAGGTATATCATCCACGTTTAAATAGTGTCACAACTATGCATCAGAAAATTTGGCCATATTTCGCATAAATTAAAGAACAATGAATGTTTGAACATGAGAAGTAGGATGTGCACAATATTCCTACAGGTTTCCGTGGTCTAATATCGCTCCAGCTTCCCCCAAAATTGCCTTATTTGAAAGGTTCTTTTCATATTACTTGTACATTTTAAGCCATGTTCAATATGTTTACTTTAAGAAAAGTTACGTGTTTTATTACGAGAGATTTAGCGCAATTGATGTACGCAGTAATATTTAATTTGTTTTTGCAGCTGATTATTACTTGACGCTTTTGCTTTGGTTTTGGATATGCTTGCGCATGGATATACCATACATAGTGAGTTTAGTATGTCCGCTCGTTCAAAGTTAAGATCTCTCTGGTGGCTGTGAGTTCGTTTTCTGAAACTTTAACTCTTTGTATCTCCCTGTTATCTAGGTAACGGGGAGAATATTATAAACCCAGCTAACAATGGTAGTGGTATTCCATTTTCTCACATCTTAAAACATTCAATATATTTCTCACTTGTTAGATAATCGTCGTAAAAATTAATATCTTGCAGTTGTAAATATTGCAAAAGTCAAAGAATTAGGATTTCGTTCCGTTGCTGCAATACATGCGTTATGCTACCTCTTAAAATAAAAGTTTTCGATTGAATTTCGTCGTTATCAAAGTATTTTTAGAAAGGTAAAATCATCAAAACTTGCTGTGGTCGAACAATGGCTATCGAGGTTAAATAAAATAGTTAGGAGACGCTAATTAAGTTTCTGGCTTGAAGTCAGCCAAGCCAGAAATTTAATTAGCGTCCAGCAAGGAACATATAAACTTGGTTTTTGCGTTTTAACATCGCTATATCAGGGTAGTTCTCGTTCTAAATTTCTAATATTCGTTAAAAATTCAATACAGTACTTTTAAGAATTTCTTTATTCATGTATATTGTGTCTATATACAAGGACAGCGACTTTTTTGCACTTTTTTATATACACTGTTCTGTTATATATTTTTTTTTTTCTGCTAGCAATAGACTACTACCATGCTTTATAAAAAATTGTAGCGGTTGCCAGTACAGATAATAAAGGCTAAAAGTTCAAACTTAATGATAAGACTGATATTTGGTCGCAACTGCTAATATATATTAATAGGCCGTTTGATGGCACTATACAACAGTTGAGAATACGCAGTGTTAAGATGCAGTCTAAAAATTCGTTGATGTTATCAATTTTAACATTAATATTCTATTCAGAAAAATGGTTGCCTTTGGGTGAAACGACAGTTTGTGGAAATACAACATCCTTCAACGCGATCGTAAGATTCGATTCCAAGCACCGTAATCATCACCAACAATCATTCAAAGGGTGTGTAACCGATAAACGTATCACATATTTAAATATCAATAGTCCAGTGGAAGTATATGAAGAGAATACATTCGTAGACTTACCAATCTTGAGATGGTTCGAGACATATAGTAATGGCATACGTGAACTAAAGCCAGGCTTTATGAAAAATATAAATAACCTAACTTCAATTATTCTGTTAGAGAATAAAATTGAGACCATCCAAACTGGTGTATTCAGCGGGAGATTTGATAATACCCTTTCTAGATTAGACCTAAGCTGGAATAGAATAAAGAGTATAGAAAATGGAGCATTTTCGAACTTCCATATTCGCCGAATAGATCTAAATAGAAACGAAATATATGTAGTTGGAGACTGGTTCGGGAATACGACTATTCATAATCTAGACCTTTCCTACAATGTCATTACATTTTTGAGAAAAGACACATTCGAAAAGATACACAATCTTGCTGCTGTTTCCTTATTTTTTAACCAAATACAATTTATCGAACCAGGCACATTTACGAGCGAAAAAGTTATAAAATTACAACACAATTTCCTATACAACATCAACTTTTTAGGAGAAACTGACTTGTTCCTTTTAGATATTTCCTCAAATAAAATTAGTAGTCTACAACTGGCAAACCAAACAAGCATCGCAAGGATAATAATATATCCGAATCCCTGGGACTGTGATTGTTTGCTTAAGTTTTGGAAGTTGGCGTGGAAACGTAACATATATTACGAGACTGATGACTGGGAAACAACAAAGCCACATTGTTTATACAGAGGCAAATGTAATGAACAATACATCGATCCACAGTTGCAAGAAGAGTATTTAAAAATTACCACAATGTATACGTAGATATAAGAAGGAAATTTCACAGCAACTCTGTTGTTTAGTACTAATAAGCTTGTACATACAAGTTGCTTGTGCCAAATTAATGTTAGAATGGAAATAAATCGTTTATATTTGTCCATTAAATATTGCTAGCAATAATTCCTTCGTACATACGGTTTAGAAATTGAAATTCCATGATAAAATAATCCTGAAAAAACACTGTCATTTTCTCGGATTCATTCGTGTTTAATTCCCAGTCCATGGACCAGTCCAACAGAGCGTCTACCGCCTTCTACAGTCGTATTACGAATTCTTCCTTTCGGTTGGAACAATGTGCAGCGGTGTCGTCCGAGAATACTGACAGATGCACTCCCAGGTGTCACGGGATGTCGTATGTATTAAGCCTGCAGAAACGAGTTGCGCTTCACGAAATTACCAGAGACTAGACTCGTGTTTATTCGTCTCATGAGAATGTGTTCGTATTGCCTACTGGTTTCCCCGAGAGTCGATATAACACGAGTGTGTCTAGTCTGCTAATTTCGTGAAGCTCACGGAAAGTGTACTCGTTTCTGCAGGCTTAGTTTCAATAATCAAGGCTAAAGAACGGAGAAAGGTCATTGACAAGATGAATAATATTTACCTACAGAACAAAACAAGGATAGAACGAAGTAATTCGCCGTAAAAAAGGGAATTGAAGAACCCCTAGAGCTTTATTCAAGGGATGTAAGCTCCAGTATGTTAATAATAACTTAATTATTTAATTAAACTCTGTAATATATTTCGTTATTTTAATAAGAATGCCTTATTTTAAATAAGACTCTATGTAGAAAGATAGTTTGCTTTAACATACAGTATAGTACGGATGAATAAAAGAGGTAAGTATTATTAACTATCTTAAGTATCAAATTATAACAGTAATAATAACATTGCGAAACGTATACCTCATATATTCTGCCATAATACTTTGTTGAATTGTGAACTACACTAATTTAGTAATAACCGGCAATAAAGCTGCTATAATATGTATGTTGTAGCCAATACTATCTTGCGGAGTTCGTAGAAATTCTCTTACTCTCTGCTATAATTCTAATTGCGATAACGACATATTTTTCTTCGTACACCCATTAAGCGTATGCACGTGAATAAGCAAGAATTGCAAAGCTGCTCAGCCGGATTTTTAGCGGGAGAAGAAGTGGCGGGGAAGGGTACTCATATCTTTTTTCTTCAATGTATTTTGTCTCTCTTTGTGCGCCATCACGCATAACTATAGGCAATTCCAGCTAGCAGTTGCCAAGTGTACGGTTCAACAGCGTGCACGTAACAGTCGAAAAGGTGAAGTGACAGGATGCGGTTATATACTTCGTTACTGTTTTCAATTTTAACATTAACATTTCATCCAGAGAAATGGTTGTGTCTAGGTGCAACGGTAGCGTGCGGAAATACCATACCCTTCAACGTGTCTACGGGACCATTTAAACCTGACAGTCTTCAGCAATTTGCCCAAGGATGTGTAACCGATAAAAATATAACAGACTTAAGAGTAATCAGTGCGGTAGAAATTTTCGAGGAGAACACTTTCGTAGATTTACCGCTCTTGTCATCCCTCGCACTAAATGACACAGGCACACGTATACTAAAGCCAGGATTTGTTAAAAATGTATCTATGCTAAAGTTTGTTAGCGTAGATAACAATCAAATTAAGATCATCCAAACCGGTGTATTCCGTGGAAGGTTTAATAAGTTGCAACATTTACGAATGACGAATAATAAAATAAGCGAAATAGAAGATGCAGCATTTTCGAACTT
>LR736896.1:33592-94973 GCA_902654985.2 Oryctes borbonicus | reverse complement strand
CTATTGACACACTATATCTTTCCGACAATTTAATCACATTTTTGAAAGAAAATTCGTTCGAAAAGATACAAAAACTTAAAAGTGTTTGGTTAGCTAGAAACAGAATACAATTTATCGAACCAGGCACATTTACGAATCAGCTCCATATAGACTTATCATACAATTTTCTACATCACGTAATTTTTTTAGATGAAGTCGATCTAGTCGTCTTAGATATTTCATTCAATAAAATAAGTAGTTTACAACTAAGTGATAAATCAAAAATCGAAAGGATGATAATATATCCTAATCCCTGGAATTGCCGCTGTTTGCATAAGTTTTGGAAATTGGCGTGGACACGCGGAATAGAATATGGATATCATTGGAGTTATAGGTCGAATAAAACGATACCAGTTTGTATATACAGAGATGAATGTAATGAACAATATATCGATTTACAGTTACAAGAAGAGTATTTTAAAAGCTTCGCGATATACACCTAGGTATAAGCATCATATCTCAAAAAAATTCGCAATGCCTCAAAGAATGATTTTATTCAACATTAATGTAAGATCTTTATTTATTTAAGTATTTATCTCAAACTGATGTAATAATGAAAATAAAAATGTTGTTCAAAGTTTGGCATTAAATATTGAATTTTACGAAAGGGCCGAGATTCGTGTGGTAGCGTCTTATTAACTCATACAAAATACTGGCTTAGTTAATATTCTAAAATATTTAGCTAAAGCTAAAGAACCTGAAAATCCTTTAGCAGTTTGTGTTCACTGAAACGTGTTGATATCAATTAGCTTACAATATGGCGTCGCTACTACACGAAACTGGTCCCTGACCTTTCCTTATTCAGGAAATTCAGTTTCTCCCATATATGCATTTTACGTACTGTCTAGCAGATATATAAGAACTTTGAAGATAAACAGATCATCTGCGTTATGTCGAGATATTTTCAGACACTGTGATCAAATGTTACTGTATTGCGAGCAACAATTCTTTCCTACATAGGTTATTGAAACTGGAATCCTCTAACAAAAAAAAAAAATATCCTAAGAACAAGTTCCTCTAATGAAAGAAAGTCTGAGATCTGCATCACTACGACAACGTCCTATTAAATTGCTTTTTATTTTAAGCGTTTTAAAGAGTATCCCAGCATGAACTTCAGGATTTTAATTTGACATTATTTGCAAACGCTTTCGCTTTGACGTCATCTAGGAAAGCTGTAAGTTTCACGATGCAGCGTTTCACTCTTGAAGAACGATAAAAATTATCCAAACTTATTACGAAAGTGCCCGTTCCATTAGGGAGAATATTCGTCGACTAGATGTTGTTTTTGTTCGAAATCATACGCTTAACAATATAGCAGTTAGGAATAAAATTACATTTGAGAAAGACCACTACGAAAACGTAATGTTTGTTCAGTTGAGAAATGTCCTAAGAACTCAATTCGTTATTGGCCAAAGCAATTGATCATTTCAAAATCGTTCCTGCAACAAATTATGGCATAAGATCTTCATCTACATACATACAAGGTTCCACTGAAACAAGAATTGAAGCCTATGGATTGTCAAAACTGCCGTGTGTTTGCCGATTGGGTCTTAGAGCAGACTAGAGATAACGAATTTTGTAAACGAATCATCTTCAACGACGAAATCCACTTTCACACCGGTGGTTACATTAATAAACAAAACTGTCGTTCTTGGGGATGCGAAAATCCTCGAGAGATTGTGGAGAAACCACTGTATCTTCGTTGTGTATCTGTTGGTATGGATTTTCGTTCCAAGGTGTGCTTCGATTTTACTCTTTTGAAAATGGGAATGGGGAAACAATAACTGTTAATGCTGAACAATATTGTCAGATTTTGTTTAACTTTTTACCATATACAAGAGTAACTGTAAATTTATTGCATGAAAAAGTTCCTTGCCGAGTAATCTCCCAAAATGGTGACCTTGATTGAACAAAGCGTAAGGAATTATATTACATAATTCTACCAGAGATATTTTTTATAGCCCGAAGCTTTACATTATAGATATAAAACTGTGGAAATGTACTCTAACGGAAATACTTCTTGCGGTTTCCCGTATGGATGGAATGAATAGTAAGATTTCAAATTTATTGATAAGACAGATGCTTTATCGAAACACCTCGTCCGATGGAGCCACGTAAGAATTAGGAATGTGCAGTCACAAGATGTGGACAAACGTTTCGCTATTATCTTCAATTTTAACACTGATATTTTATTGAGGAAAATCGATGTGAAAATACCAAACCCTTCAACCTGTTAAGATGAACGCTGTAAATATATATAAAATCGAGCTCCTCCGATAAAAAGAAATCAGATCTGCGTTATTGTGTTAATGTATTATTAAACTGTTTTTCTATTAAATAACACATTGTAAGCGGTTCAGGTTACATAATTCTATGACAAGTATTTTGTTAAAATTCACGCTATGTACTAAAATGTCTTCAATCTTGTAGTTCTGCCTTTGCATAGGATCTCTCACCTCACTTTCCTTTCTTTTAAGAACCGTAAGTTCCGAAAATGAATCTGTAACACGAAGATTTCAACAAGTTTTATAGCATTTCACTCACTATCTACTGTTATACTTTTCTCAGTATACACGTGAATAAGCAAGAATTGCAAAACTGCCCAGTGGGTTCTCTCTCTCTGGGAGAAAGGGAACCGATATCTTCTTTCTCAATTCTAGTTAGCGGTCACCTACAGTACGGTTCAACAGTGTGCACATAACAGTCGAAAACGCGAAGTGATAAGATGCGGTCAAATACTTCGTTACTGTTTTCAATTTTAACATCAATATTTTATTCAATGGTTGTGTCTGGGTAAAACGACACCGTGTGGGACTACAATACCCTTCAACGCGCCATTTAAACCCCGCAGTATTTACCAATTTGTCCAAGGATGGGTAACCAATAAAAGTTTCCGAAGAAGTCGTACCTCGAACTGAATGGCACAGGCATACGTGAAGTAAAACCAGGATTTGTTAAAAATGTACCCATGCTAAAGTTTGTTAGCGTAGATGACAATCAAATTAAGATCTTCCAAACCGGTCCAAATCCAAACCCCCAGAACTGTCAGTGTCTGCTTAAGTTTTGGAAGTTGGCGTGGAAATGTAAAATACATTATCTCCCATCTCAGCTGTACGAATAGTACGAACAAACGCGTTACCATCTTTCTGGTAGGAACAGAACAACCCAGTTTGTATGTACAGATACGAATAATGAACATTCTATGGATATGCAGTTACAAGAAGAGAAAAACTTTACAATGTATACGTATAATTAACGTAACACGTTGTTTAACACTAAAGCAAAAGGGGGAAAACCAAGTTTTATTCTTTAACATTTATTGTATTACCGATAGTTATTTCAGTATGTAGTGTCCGTCCCCATATACACCAAAATTTACTTTTCTAAAAATTAATTATTCGTTAAGTAATCTACTTAGTGCTGCCAAGATATTTGAGAATTTTAAAATACAATTTTATTAACTCGATAATTTTTATCTGCTTTATAACTGTAAGTTATATATAATTAATCGTTAATTATTGTATTACGAGGGTAATACAGTAATTAACAAGACGCTCAAAAACGGTTTATTTAAACAATGTAATACTTTCAGGACTTCAATTGGGCGTCCTTGTGATGCTATCTAACCAGCTGTTGCAAGAGTATTTTGTGAATATGGCGCGTCTGCTCGAGCATTGCACCGCGGAAGAATAACCTGCAGTGGTCCATAACATTATCCAGAATAAACTTCAGTACAAGGAAAACTGTGCGAAATGGATTCTAAAACAACTTGCAAACACCCACAAAGAAACCAGGCTTCAAATAGGTCAATAGTTGCAAGAACGATGTTTAATTGAAAAGGAAGCATTTTTCAGAAGAATTGTCACATGTGATGAAACATGGATCCACCATTTTGAGCCAGAGTCTATGCGGCAAAAGCTTGAGTGGAGGCACAAGGATAAAGTCATGCTTACAGTATTCTGGGATTATCAGGTGCCTATTTGTTGTGACTACTTCGAAGAGCAACGAACTATCAACAGGCAATATGCTCAAAAACAAAATAAGCCCTGCCATCCAAACGACACGGACTCTTGATTGAAGGTATAATATTGCTAAACTCAAGATACACTTCAAAAACTAGGGTGATCTCGTCTACAGCTCCGACCTCGCCCTATCGCACTTCTATTTGTTTGAGCCCCTTACACAGGCTTTACGAAGGGAAACATTTTCGACTAGAATTCAAAACTTGCTCAATATAGACCCTATTCAATAAAAAAATGTGATGTGTCACGCTTCTGTGAAACACTCCGTATACTGCAAAATATTTTTTGAATGTAGATCCAAAAGACCTCGATGCACCTACGGGATTGGTTTTCCAAAAAATAACATTGTAAACTGAGACGTTAGTCCTGAGATACTCTACGATTATTGTATTGTAATGTTTACGTTAAATTCGTTATAGATAGATGCGTCAATGTTAATTTCAGGAAATGTGATTAAACGCTAAATAAATGAGTTTCATACTTTATCAAATTAGATAAAACATGGCATCATAACTGAGGAAGCGGTTTTTACAACATACAGATACAGAAATGTATTAAACCAGTCAGTAAATGTTCAACTTCGAACGAACAACAAACACAATGCACTTAAAGATCCTAACGTTAATAACTCTCGTTTGGTTTCAATATAATTCGTTTGCGTATGAGTTAGTGAAGAATTTTTCATGTGCAAATCAAGAAAAATTCAAAGTTTCCATCACCAATTTGCAAAGTGGTACATATGTGACTACCGTTAATGGCTGTCTCACAGATACAGAAGCTTACTTTGTGGAATTGGGCCGTGGAGTGCACGCCGTTCCGAAAGGAACTTTCGTCAATATGATAAATTTGAAAACCATCACTTTGCAAAATCACAACTTGGGAGAATTAGCGCCCGGATTCATCTTGAATGCACCGAAGTTGCAAGAAATTTACGCCAGCAACAACTTCATCAAGAGCATCAAACGTGGAGTATTCAACGGAATGAATTTGACGCGATTACTAATGAACTCAAATCGCATTTATCGGATCGAAGAAGGTGCATTAGCCAATATGAACATAGCGAGGTTGGATTTGGCTAATAACCAATTGACGCGCATTCGTTCAGATTGGTTCGAGAATGTGTTTATAAACGAATTAGATCTAAGTTACAACAAAATAACAACGATAGAAAAAAATGTATTCGATAGAATTAGCAACCTCACCACACTTAATCTCAACTACAACAGCATATCTTTTATACCCATTGGGAGCTTTTCGAATCAGCAGGATCTTAAGAAACTATATTTAGCGGGAAATGAATTGAAAGAAGTGGACTTTCTTGATATTACACTCGACGCCCTAGACGTAGGGTTCAACCAGATAAGCTATTTACCGTTCAAGAATTGGACGAAAATAAACGACATTATGATATATCCAAATCCTTGGGATTGCAAGTGTTTACTAGAATTCTGGAAGTACGCATGGAAGAGCAAGATTCGATACGGCCCGTCTACAACGTCAAAAGTATCCACCGAAACGGGAGAGATCCCTCAGTGCTTTTCAACTCAACAACAAAATTGCAGTTACTCCTACAATCGTGAATTGGTTAGGAAATATTTTTTCCATGTGAAATATAATAAGTTTGGAACCTATGTGTATAATCAATGGTAAAAATATTGCTTTTTGAAATTTGTTTAATATTTCTAGTAAATTAGTAACGAAATTGTAGCAGCAATCGTATTCAGCGATGTCTTAAAATACCTGCCCCAGTCCTAATTGCTATACGTGGATTCATTGTTGAGCTAATTTTTCCAATGCCTCTTTAAAAGCGTAAAAATTGTAGAAGATATTCTATTGCAGAAGTTAGTATACGCAGTAACCAAAAGTCAACATACTCTCAGAACCTCGCTTTGTTTGAAATATAAAATAGTCAATTCCACACTTCCAATTTCGGAAGTAATTCTCCACTATATTATTTGATTGATTCATGAATTTTCTTGGATTAAAAATTCAATCTTACTATTTTTACAATGTAAATCAGGCAGATTGTGTAGTTTAATATTATTTCAGAAACTATGTAATAAATAGTAGGTACAAATTGCTAATAAAAATAAAGGAATTAAACGCATAATTATACAATAAATCAAATAAACCTGCCAAACATATATCCATATTTACTAGTATCCTGCACTTCATAAAAATTCCAATAAATTATACAAAATAGCGCACAATAATCGAACCAAAAAACAAATTAAATTTGTCTTTGATTCATACTCAAATGAGTGTCAAACAATACTAAAGTATCGATACAGTCCTCACCACACAAACAAGTCCGGAACAGCTGTGGATCCCTATTATCAATCGTATACTGGACAACCAGAATAATACAAAGATTGTCTAAAAATTTGCACAATTTTCATAATGTAATTCAGTTTTATATACACTGAAACCAAAATTAAAAAGGCACTTCTTTCGAGATAAAACTGTAAGAACAAGGCGTAAAGTACTCATTTACAGTTGCGTAATTCTACTAAATTGAAACTGTAATTCCTCTAAGGTAATCTGGAAATCTGAGCAATTCTTGTACGAAACGTAGTAAAGACAACAGGTCAAGCAGATTCACTCCACTCGCAAAAAATTATTTTCTCTAATATGAAAAAAGCTAGAAAAAGACTTCTGTTAAAAAATAGTTGAAAAATCCAATTTCTGAAGCTACTGAAGAGTCCAAGCTACAAAAAAAATATTTTTGATAATCTCTGAAAAATTCAGGATGTGGAGTGCGGCTGCGCTCCACTTGGCCTAAGAATTGTTAATCAATTTCAGGTTTTGTAATTTAATTTCGGGTTCTGTTTCGTTTATGCATTGCGCTACACTTGACAATGTTATCCTCCCGTATTTGTTGCATCTAACGTGCTCATCGAATCTGCTGCTCTTTTCGTTTAATTATTGGCTTTATCATAGCCCTTTCCGTCATGGTTTATTTTTCGGACTGGCAAGAAGGTTTTTACTTTACTAATACTTCTCTATCTAATATCCTGTGATCGAGAAGTTTTACAAATTTCTTATCGCGTGTTTCAGCTGAGATTAAGGTTGTGGAATTTCTTACATAACGCCTATGTTGGACTTCTAAGTTCTTCATTGTGCCTACTTTTTCTCAAAGGAAATTTTGCCAATCTATTCATTAAGAAACAAACCGCGGCCAATTTGTGTTGTCCACAGCGGTTAGAATCGGTCATAATGTATCTATTAGTGCCCACTAAGATCGGGGAAGATCTTTCCTTCTAAGTTTTCTTCAACTAATCGCGTTTACTACAGTAACATTTTCTTTTGAAATAACGTAAACAAAGCTGCACTTGTAAATATTTTCTAATCACATGTAATAAAGAAATATACGCAGCAAATAGCTTAGCTAACCAATCATCATAAAATATGATATTTTGTTTGTAATATTTTGCTGTTGAAAGAACAATTTCACTCCTTGACGCAGCTACCTCTCGATCTTTGCATCTATACAAGTATGTATTAAATTGAAAGAACATCCCTACGGACCACTAAAATTAGCACCACCGATTGGTGGCCGCTGGCTTCAGTGGTTGTAGTGAAAGAGTCTAGCACGCACTATTGAACTTTAGATATTTGACGGTGATTCTTTGTAGGTTGTTTGATTCACTTTACAAAAACGTTTCTGACTCAGGTATGTTAAAGAAGCTATTACAAACAAGAAAGTGTAAATGTTTCCTTTTAGTAAGTACATAATAAAACAGATATCAATCCGATGTTTCCTTATAGGTATCCTATCCACTATACCTTTCCTATTACACACGTTTTTCAGAATTTCGTCAATTCTATAGAATTTAAAATATCTACACCATATACAATATTACAAAATAATTCTACAAGCTCCCCTCTTAAAGTTCAAATAATTTTTCAATGCACAAATTAAACTTATCACCACGTTAATTCATCCTCTGGGCTCTGATACAGAGCAGAATTTCATTAACTACACTTTAGGCACTGTAAATAGTTCGTCCTTCTAACGCGTTTCGGAAAACACCACATTATAACATCGGAAACAACAACACCAACTCGGCTTCTAAATGGAATACCGAAAATTGTATGGCAGAACGTTCTAACTTTTTTATTTACCCGTACACCGAACCGACTGACTGTCCTGGCAGAAATTCGTTGTTTCACCGTCGAGGGCACCAAGATCGATTTAGTTGTCCCCCTTCGTTGCAGTTGATCAATAAAATTATATAAACGCTCTAATATTGCAGTGTACAGGGGTTGGGCCGTAAGAATAAAGTGCATACAAAGAATATTCAACTAAATTTAAAATTTTTTCGTTTTTTGACAAAGACTTTCTCAAATTTTATAGAGTAAGGAACTTCAATGCTTTAACACATACTGCAAATTTAATGCCTGATGGTATCAAATTGAATAGCGTTTAATTTTCTATACTTACCTCATTGCATCTTTTTTTTTTCCTTAAATATACTGAAGTCCATCGTTTTATGCACTATACTATAAAGTAACCCTATCATTCGGTATTTATCAACTTAATTTAATGTGTTACAAGTCTTATCAACAATCTGTTGATATTCTTTTGGGGTTATATTATCTACCAGCACAGTAATGTTGAGCATTTCTTAATTTTTTAAATTTTGATCTTGCAACCAGGATTCCCAAATGTTCTCACTCGAAGTTTACACAAGTAGTCCGAAAAGTTTCATTCTAGTAATATAATTACGCATGCGTTGAAAGATACTTTTGAAAATTTTAACCACGTTAGACGCTTAGTTGTTGTTTAACAGTGATTGTGTGACAGTCGATGTTGGAGTTTCTAGAAAATCGAAAAAAAAGGAATATGGCGCCGTCATCACATTCTTATATTTGAAAGGCAATACGCCTATGCAAATTAAAGTTGAGATGGACGCTGTTTACAGTAAAATTTTGGGCAGCTGAATATAAACATGGTACTAACAGTTAGTTGACGATGAAGGTTCGGGACAGCTAAGAATTGCAACCATTACCGGCAACATCGGAAGAGTTCGCCAAATGGTACTAGACGACCGTCGCATTAAGGTTACAGAGATAACAAAGGCTGTTATCCGCGCCTACTCATTTAGGACCAAAATGGCATTCGATTGAACGTTTCCAAAGTCCTGTTGAAGCAATTTCAAGGAAATAAGTCGGAGTTTTGGCGTCAATGAATAAAAAGTAGATAATGTTTAGGTACATCAATGCACTCCTGAAGCCAAGGCACAGCCGAAACAACAGACTACAAAGGGGGAAGGCGCGAAGAAATTTTTGTTTGGGATAGTAATGGAGTTGTGTAAATTAACTGCCTTGGAAAAGGAAAAACAATAACGAAGGCAGACTGCGAATCATTACTTGACAAGCTAAAGACCGAAATTGCAGGAAAATGGTCGCATTTGAAGAAAAGAAAGTTTTGTTCCGCACCGTCTTACATGTCAGTGGTTACCGTAGCAAAAAATCATGAATTGGAATTCAAGTTGATAGAACGCCTACCTTATTCACCAGATCTGTTCCCTACCAACTTTCTTCTGTTTCCTAAGCTCTAAAGTTTCGTTCACAGAGGATAAAGGTTTTCACTGAATGAGGCCATCGCATTAACAAACGGCTAATTTGCAGAATAAGATGTTTGCTACTATTTAGACCGATTAACTCTTTGAGACCCAGCGTTCATACACATGAAATTTTATACTGGACCTAATATACATAATAAAACACTCTTATTTATTCATATTATCTATGCATTATCTATCTGCACTAATTAGTCGAAGATGGAACCATTTCGGTGACAGTTAAGCATGGATTGTGAGATAAGTCCAATTTTTTTGTAAATTTTGTTTCCATTGCATTTTTCTAGCTTGATGCATATTGTTACAATGTTCACTAGCTTATAAACATATGAAATTCTTCAATATGGTTGCTAAAGGAAGACAGTTGCTTGTCTGATATTGAAGATATAGTAGCCAGTAACCACGGAAGAAAATGAAATAGTGGAATCTGAAATTTTACACTTTCGATATATTGAAAAAAAATGTAGAAGAAAGATTAGAGAATAAGCTTGAAGACGATGTTATAATGCAAGAACATGCGGAAAAAGAAAATATATTTGAAAATAAATTGCTCAAAAAAAGAAAGAAATTAAAAGTTGAACTTGAATATACTTGCATTTTAAAATAACATTTATTATACATGATTACTAATTAATTTAAATATTCTACTTACTCTGTAATTTTATCCTCTCTTAGATCCAGAGTATCTCTTCACTAAACAATATTTTTGGTTAAATAAGATATTCACAAACGTTCCTTTCTTATATTAAAAACCATATCTACGGTATGTGAATATATGGCTGATAGTCATCTATTGTTAAAATTCTTTCGTTCAAGCTCGAAATAAAGGAAAAGGTTTTGAGGAAGATCAAGTTCTCAAGTCCCAAGAATTTATAAAATCCTCATAATAATAATAATCATTTCAAATTATTTAGGGAATGTATATAAATAACAGAAATTGTTTGTTTGGATATTTGTACTCCGTTCTATGTTAGTAATTAATACAAAAGTTCTGAACAATTTTTCGAAAAATATAATACATTATTTGGAAATATACATGAAATGTGAAGCTACTGTTTCGGGTAGGAACCGAAACAATTGTCTTCTACATAAATTCAAGTATATAGATGGATCGATTTCGTAAATTTCTAATTTAGGCTGGAACAATTTGAAATTACAAACAAATTTGACAAAATTTGGAAGAGAATTAAACCATATATTCTAAGTTAATATTTGTTTAAGTTTAACCATTAGATCAATTAAAGAATTATAAAACTTCATCGACAATCAAATGACGTAATATCGTTAGTTTAATATAATCCAACCTTCAAAAACAACAATTTATTACATAGGCGGATCATTATAAAGCTTTTTTTCTCGATAAGCCTTAATGTATCACAGAAAATAAAAATTCTTGACCGATAGCTAATCCACAACGCAATATTCCTTATCGAATACATATCTACATCTAAAGAATTCGAATTACATGCAATAATATAGAATTATGGCTAAAAGTGCGAGGTCAATAGAGACTTCTTTTCTCGAGTTAAGGAAGTCACTCATTGTGTAGTTCTGTAGAAAAAACACCCTACAATTTCATTATTTAACTATTGCCAATGATCTTTTCTGGATTGTTTGCGTGTAACAATGGTTGATTTCAAGGCTTCGCGACAGAAGGAAGCTGCCGTTGATTAATCAAGTGAGGAGAAAACAAACAGATAAAAAAATTGATGGAAGAATGCCAACAAAACTAAGAACTAAATAAAAACGTTTTCCAGTTCAGGTAATTTTATTCATGATTTTTAATAGCTCCACCAATAGGTCATCCAACAAGTAGATATTCCAACAATAAGATGATGCTCATAATAACTTCAACACAGAAAGAACAAAGGGAAAGGAAAAACGAAACTTTTACCTTTTTTTACTTTATCTACTGTAGTGTAATCTTATCTTAGATTCTGCAAGATGGCTATTGAAATAGCTGCAAAGTTTATTTGATGTAACTTTCATTTTAAAGGTACACTGGATGCACACTTGCACACAAACATATTTCAATGAAATAATTAAAACCATTTCATACCCTTCTAAATTCAGTAGTACAGTCAGATTTTTAATAAAGAAATCGCTAATAAATTTTTGCTATTCTCCAGCTCAAAAAATAATCATAATACCCCTTGAAAATGTAGATGAACTCTTGAAATTTCGAGTGAAAGTAGACCTTTTATCCATTGTGCTTCCATCTTGACTGGGCCACAGTGTATATTTATTATTAGTACGGGGTGAACTCTTAATATGTTATTAAAGAAACGGTTAAAAAATAAAGACTAAATCACTTTAGAATTGTTACGTAAAATGTGAACATTAAATGTAAATATTTTCCTCCTAATCTGCCTGCCCCTTTACAACCGGTTTATAAAAAGTTTAAACAGCCATACAAAAAAAGGATTGTAATAAAGATTTTGGCCCATGCGGAAGGGGTAATTCCAACAATTGTGTCAGTACTTAACGCAATTAGAGAATTGAATAAAACGTGGCACTTCGCTGTTGGAGCCCAAACAATCGATAATGTTTCAAAAAAGCAGGCTTTACTAAAAATGTACTAGCGCAAGAAACTGGTAACTGGGATGACGAAAATGACCTTCCACTGTCTGAATGAAGAAAGTTTTGGACTACATGTCAAATGGCAATGAAGGTGGGTGGAGTTACATTTGAAGATTACGTTAATGTTGATGATGGTGCGCGTACAACGGGTTTCCCAACAGTAGAAGATATTTTAGCGTAATATGAAATCTTGCTTCTGACGAAGAAAGTAGTTTGAGTTAGCATCTAGCAAAGTAGAAAACAAACCTTTTTTTTGGCATTTAACAAGGATAAATGTTATATGTATTGTTTCAAACTTAGGCGGAGATGAAGATGATGATGAAATAACTGTTGCCATTCCTAGATTTGACTAGGCGTGTTCTGTTAATGAATGTTTCGCCCAAAGAATTGCTCCGATACCAATATAAAATATAGTTCCTTAGTTAGTGGAAGAATTTGATTTTTAATGACTTGATTTAATATGTCAAAATTGTTTGGTAAAACATACGTGGTAATTTAGGTAATGCTGGCCTCAAACTTGTCTTCCATCACCAGTGATTGTTAGCCGATCAACACTTCTAGACGCTGATTTTCTTCTTAACGAGTACCTTCTTCAAATGTTTGCGATATTTTCATGTCTCAGAATCACTCTTAAATTATATTTATTATATTGTACATATTTCCAATAAAACATATTTGTCAATTTACCAATGACGTTCATTTATAATCCGCTTTAATCAATAACACAATCTCAGATTTCAGCTCAATGAGTCACCGCAGTATTGCACGGTACACCACTAGAAACCAGTTCCATTGCATGTCCTTGGTGGGGCCAAAGTCCTGAAGAATTCCAATGTTCACTTTTGCATTCATAAGTGCCGCTAAAGTGACCCGAAGGGCTGGTATTAAAACACAATCGCCAGTATAACGTGTAACGTCGCAGTGTGTAAAATCATTTAACGTAAGTAATGCCAACTCTATGAGTAAAACGTCAAAAGAGAGGAGGACAAAGAAGGAGTGAAAACAACTACGTATAAATTAAAAATGAACAACCATTAGTCTTGAAATTACAGTGCGGCTTATGTGTTCTTCTCATAAGAAAAGCTGTTAAGGACGCGAATGCCGTTTTGCTTTAATGGCATTTCGTAGCTTTCTGGATTTACGAGCACTTACTTGTTTGTTGGTAATTGTCCCTTAACATGTAACGCCAGCAAAATGCTATAGGACGCGAATGCAAATCAATGGTAAACATTGAATGAAACAATTTTCAAATCATTTAGAAGACATTTAAAGGTTTCAAATGGAGGCAAGAAAGAAATTATTAATGATATTTTTTAATAATTATAATAATTTATCGTGTACTGTTGTCTATGAATTATTTATCAATGAGGTTTTTCTATATGCTGGTAAAACTGAGAGTTAACTTAGATAATAGATACAAGATAGAAGATAAACATAATCTAAGGATTTCAGTATAACTTGCGCACCTGAAAACAAACAAGCAGTCTCAATTATGGGTTTTGCTTTCAACCCAATACAATCCTGACTTCAAAAGGAAAAGATACCATGAAATTTCTTTCTCGAGTACAATCTTATGTTAAATTTTGCTCTCTGGCGTCACCGCGAAGGATCATCGCTGTGTATCTGCAACTTTGAAATGTGCGCGTTCCCCAGTGATTAGCCTCTTATCCGGGCTATCCAAGGCCGAAGCAGAAACCTAATTTTCATTCAGGCATGAATTGTCAACCAATTTTGAGAGCCTGCGGGTTACAACTACTGTTCTGGAAGTTTTCTTCGACATTGCGAAGGCCTTTGTCTCTGTTCGGCACACAAGATGCCCACCCAGGTATTGACATTAAGATCTTTTGAGATCGCACCTTTTAAGTCGTATTTATTAAGTCAAGGTTGATGGGTTTCTATCGTCCGCAGTCTCAACAGCAGTGTTGGCTCCAATCTTATTTAACATCTATATATCGGACATTCAGAACACGGAAATTAAAGTTAAATCCAGTAAAAACGTGTGCAGTCCGATTCGCGGGAAAAGTTCGGCTAATTGTGCCTGGAGGGTCAACAGATCCACTGGTTTTACCAGACATGTTATCTAGGTCTGGCTCTCGATAAGAGATTATTCTGGTGTGAGCATAATTTACAAACCAAGATTAAAAATCCCCAAGGGGGTCGGCATGTACCCTTTGGTGTGTCGAAACAGCCAACCCGACTTTCGCCAGAAGGGGCGCTTATATTTATTAATACTATTACTCTCAATGATGGAATTTACAACAATCACTGAAACTATGTCGTTAGATTGTCGTAAACAAAAAATAGCAAATACTTTAATCAAAATAAAGAATACAAATTAATATTAATAATATAAATATAGCGTGGCTGTGAGAATTTCTCTGGAGGAAATATTTTCTAGAATTTCATCATTAGTACTACCTAAAAACATGACAATGAAATAATTATTTTGTCCTTTCAAATATAAAATTATCTTTATATAAGATTTGTTTTCGAAATTGTACTTCTGTACCTTCAATGTTCATATCTTCAAACATTGAACCAAATTATTTCAGTCAAAGTGGTACATTGAAAACGCATTTTAAACAAGAAGATGATGGAACAGAATCATTAACTTTATAATATTGATTCGTATAATTCCATGGTTTGTACTAAAATGAGTTTTCTATTCAACAATAAATTATTGTTTTTGTTATCTCTTTTTGCCGTATATTAATTATATCTTCTATATCTCTTATTTAAAATACCATAAATTTCCTTTGAATTCTTCCGCGAAACATGCTATTGTAATCTTTAGTATAAATCGATGCGATAATGATTATGGTAAATATTTATAGCACAGACGTAGTAACTACATTACATGTAAATTGTATTGTAGCATCTTCATTCGAACAAAGCATCTTACACACATCAAAAATGAGAAACAAATTCCTTAAACCTCATGTCACTTCTCTTACATAACGTGTTATAAACATATCATTTGCAATTCTAATTTTCTTTCAGATAACTATACCGTGTGGGAAGAACTATTCGATTATCTCCTGTTAATTTTTTTTGAAAGGTGTCAAAACTATTTTATTTTAAATAAATAAAATCCAAGTTGACTCTGTGTGAGGACATTGCAAAGGATTGGCAGAAAAAATTGGTCCAAATTTTACAATTCCCTGTTAATTAAAAGTTTATATAGAACAATTAAAATATGAAAAAAACACTTAAGTCAAACAAAAAAATGTATCTTAAAAACCAGGAAAAACAAAACTCACATTCATAATCTGTATTACAATTCGCCAATATAGCATCGAAAGACCTTATAAGAAATGACATTACTCATTTATTTAAAAGACAAAAGAGTAAAGGTTCTCAATGTCTCAATGTCAGAGATTCAATTGTTACCAAATCGAACAAGGGTAGGAGTACGATGGTCCTGAGCAAATAGAATTATTTAAAAAAATAAACAATTTCATTAGCGATAACAATGTCCAAAACTGTAACATTTCAATTAGCTCTTTTATTAACAAAGTTAAAAATATCCTTAAGTCTAGTGATATTCTTGTGGATGATAGACTAACCTGCCACCGGACCATTCGACTGTATGGTTTAGTTAGTAATAGAAATATTTTGGTTTGGAATTAAGGAAATTAATTAAAACTTGTTTAGCGCAGAGTTTCTTTCAGTTTGACCACAAGTTCTATGATATTCAAAATGGTTTAGGTATGCGATTTCCCTGGAGTCTATTTATTTATTATCAAATAACCCATTTTGCAAGTTTATTAAATTCTATACTAGATATGTGGATGATATATTTTAACAAACCTAACAACCTCCAGATTGGATGGAAATTAAATTTCGACATCTATAGAAAACCTACCCAGAATTACATCACTATAGACAATTCTTCTAATCACCACAAACACATAAATTAGCATCATAGTTATTAATACAGATTAATCAATATCCTGCTCTCAGTAGACAGTTTTAATAAATATGGTCGAACAAATAGCTCATATCAATCACTTTGATACTAATATTATAGATAAACTAATTAATAAAATGTTGAGGAAGAAGGAGGAGAGGGAAGCTTATCTCGATGTTAGCAACCTGAATTCTACAGCTTTTCAGCTATCATATATTTCAATTCTTTTCATACGTCCTTTTACTTGTAACATAGCAAGACCATTTCAACATTTCATACAGAACACTTCATTCCCTCGGGAATAAATTAATTAACAACAAGGATAAACTAAAAAGGATAGGGATGTACATGTTGTCTTGTTGCAATGACTCCAAATAAAAATATATTGGCAGAACTTATAGAAGTTTCGAGGTAAGAATAAAAGAACATCTTAGACCCCTAAATTCGAATTCGATAGGTTTCGTTCGTTTTGTTGATCACCTTCTGGAATCGAGTCACACATTTGGTGTTAGTTAATGAGAATTTTAAGATTAACAATTGAAATTTCATAGAACAGAAACTTAATTAATTTTACAAATAGTAGCTCGTGATACCGATGACCTGATTTTCTTATAGCTTTCCTGTCTGAAGATGTGTCTTGAAGATGACATGAAAGCATTAGCAAACTTAATTAATTAATTAAAGAATTGTTAGGCCAATTTTTTGTACCAACCCTCTATTTTATATGCTTCAAAGCTACTTCCTTCATAAATAAGCATTCATAGATATTGTAAAATAGTTCGTTTCAGTTCAGCAAACTGTGTACACCTAACACGATTGCAATACTTCTCATGCACACACGGTACACTTTTCCAATAGCTAGATATAATCTATTACTTGGAAATTACGAATTATCCACGATTTTTTTTTATATATTTGTATTGCATAAATTCAATGGAACATTTCTAACATGGTGTTTGAGAATGTTGGATCAATCTAGAAACTCGTGTCATTAAATTCCTTACCATTTTCGTTGAGGGACTCCCCACTATCTCCGTTGAGACGCATATCTAATACGATAGATGTCACTATGAACGCGTATTTGAAGACATCATCCAATTAAATCTGAAAAAGAAGATATTATTGTTTATAATTGGCATTATTATGGTTATTGTATTATATAGATTATGACTTGGAGCATATATAGTTTAATAAAATGCGATCACGCGATAAAGGATCATAAAATAATAAAAAAAAGGACTTAGACACTAATCTCCGTAAGCACATTGTTTTCAAGATACAGTATATTAAAAGTTTGAAATTCTTTTTTAGGAAGAGATATACTGCATATGACGAAGACGCAATCTCTGAATAAGCAATTAACTCAATTTGAATTAAAACGCGTTGAAAGAGGACTACCGAGTTGTAAAAACAAATACACGTGACGAATTTTATGGATAATTTACATGTTTCTTTCATATCAACAAAGATCTCATAAAATTAAAAATACTAGCATCACCATTCACTTCTTGTTGTAGTAAAAAATCGTGAAAGAACCGTAAAAGCTAGGAAAATGATTTTTTAATTAGGATTCCAAATTAAAGCCGTATTAACGTAAATATTTTACGCTAGACTAAAGCCCCGTGCTCTGCATTCCGCGGTACAACAAAATACTCTTTCATTGTTTCGCCGTTTCTGATGGGAACGAAAGACGATCTAGCGGTAACGAATTTCCTTCAGAAAACCGTATCTGCATCTCTCCCATACAATAGACAAAAGAACCGAATACATCCGTTCTCAGATATCGTTTTCACATCCAATTCTTTCGCTGGTAGTTAATTTACATTTACATACCCCGATTAATGCATTGCTATCTTCTCATTAATGATATTTTGTATGATTAACAAATATAACTTTCGTATAAAAGTAAATAAAATAACAACATACACAACATTCTTTGTAGAGATGCCTCAAAAATTATTGTACTTATTCAGTTAAACGACATTACTTGCCAAATGAAACTAGAAAATTATTTATACAATTTCTATATTAATTTATTGTAAAAAGCCTGTTGTTTGAAAACTACGTGGTGTTATTATTAATGTACCTACTTTCTTGAACTCACATCAAACTATGCATGCTTGACGCCATTATAGTAGCACGTTTCGTACTACTTTTAGCCACGGGGACGCGCTTATTACTAAGGTGACCAACCATGTTCTTTTAGGTAGCTTTATATTCCTTTGTCGTGAACCGTACTCTTTTTAAAATGCTCCTTTGCATTCTTTTGTAGTCTTTTGTACTTCTAAAAATATAAATGAGAATTGCGGGAATTCCCCTTAGTCTAAACAAAAGTGATTCATTCGGCTTAGTTTTAGCGAGTTTCTTTGAATGAGAGCGTTATTTACTTGTTTAATACTCTAGATTAGGTAAAAATTAAAGCGGTCCCAAGGATAAGTAAGTACTTCCGCAAGAATATCTATCAATCAGTATTGTTAAATGGATTGTTGGTTTTTTTGTGTTTCCTTTAATTCTAAATCGATATTACTCGTTAATCTTTTATTAATAAAATACCAACAGTGCAAATATAAAATAAAATTTATTTTTTTAGAATGCACTGGCTCTCAGAGGCGTTTTCATGAAAATTAAGGACAACAAAGAAAATTATGAATCTATGGTTAAATATACAATCAGCAATGGTGACTTTTTTATTGCGATTGGTGGATGAAATGCAATAACAAAGCATATTGATTCTAATAAACATAAAACATCTCTTGATACCAAAAACTGATAGTTTTGGATCAGCTGCAAAAGTGTGCAATTATAGGTGATACTCTCGCTTTCCATGCAATCAAAGTTTTAGAAACATGGACTGCACTATCAAGAATTTCATAATGCAAAATTTTCTTGTGTGACAACTAAATGCAAGCCCAACAAATGTTAATAGACGATTCAAGACCATCATACCTCAAATCATTTGTATTTGTCCTAACAGATGCGTCGACCAGAAAGAAATAAAATTTTAGTAAGCTATTTCGATATTAAAAGTGCTCCTCTTAAGATTTTAAATTTACAGTCTACGTTTATGCTTTATTTCGTCCACAACCAGGCAATCTTTTTATTAAAAATCCCTGAAATTGAATAAGATAAGATTTTAGAGGCAAAGTTAATGATATTTTAAAGGATTTTATTTTATAATATAGAACGAGATACGAGATACGAATTCGTATGGTTAAGGCTAAAGAATAAGCAAATCATTTTGGAGAATTTTAATCCTGGGATTAAGAAAACTGATATTTTTATAGGATTTGTTAAGAATACATCGACGAGTAGTCGGTCAACTTCACTAAACTAAAAGGTTCGATACATAGGAAAATTACAAATTACAGATATTAACAGGCGAGCATTACTAACTACAGGCAAATCAGCATATTATGGAGTGAAGCAATTGGAAAATATGTTTCAAGAACATAGAGAAACTCAAAATTTGTGATTTGGATCAAACAAGGTTTGGTATACTACGAGTCAAAGATTTTCACAAAAAGTACCGATTCTTTAGGCTAAAGAAAAACCATTACTCACAGCAATGGATTCATTGGAGTAATAAATCCCGATTTGAAGTTTCTGCGAGTGATGGTCGAAGCAGAGTCATTCGACAAAAACACGAAGTATATCATCCAAAATGCTTAAAAAGAAAGGTAACATTTCTAGCTACACTTTATTCACCGAATCGTTAATACAGAAAAATATTTAAATATTTTTGCAGATTGTTACAACTATGGAAGATGCTTTGGACGCTGAAGAAGACTTTATTTTCCAATAAGATGGTGCAGGTTGTCATACGTCGAAAAGGGCTTTCAAATTGTTCTCAGACAATAATATTCCACTCTTAGAGTGGTGGAGTTCAATAGCTCAGATTTGTCACCAATAAAAACATTGTAGCATAACATGCAACAACAGTTGCGTGCCAGTCCTGCAAGAACAATCCCAGAATTGAAACAAAAATTGCTAGAAATTTGGGATGAATTTTAACATAACGATCGTCAGGATTTGGTTGAATTGAAACCGTAATTAAAAAGAAAGGTGGTGTTACACAATGGTGACTTTGTATAATTTAATAAAGATAACAATTCTTTTTGTAGTTTCTTCTCAATATCGTTGTTTTCAAATTTGTTTAATTGTAAATTGTGTTAAAATGTGCAATTAATTGTAATAGTAATAAAAAAAAAACATATTTGAAAGTTTTTCATGACTAATGTCTAATTAAGTGAGATTTTACCGAATGGGCCAACTGATCCAGGATGGAACTTGTGTGTATTTAAATAAAGAAAAACTGAAGACATGTTTAGATAAGAAAGTGAGCATGGTCAGAAGATGGGTAGAAATACGAGGGATATTTTTTAAATGAAGTTTTATAAAGTTATAAAAAATCTCTCTTATTCTAATTTTGTCCAACAATGATACGAGTCCTTTCTTATCCAACTTACATTCGTTTTATTTCGAAACTAACTGTATACATAGCAAACCACAACGAGCAATTCATTACATTGTAAATAAAGTATCGCCTTTCCTTTCCTTCAATAAGTTTCCTATCCGATGAGTAATATCCTTCGTTCTTTCTCTGCGATAGCGTAACAATAACAAAGCCCTCGACCCGCTCAGTCCGTTGCGTCGTCTATCTGAAAACTCGAAGCTAAAAATAAACGCGGTTCGAAGCGCCGCGGGCTAAAATTTTTGCACTTGATCGTGATTCATTACTCGACAATTCCATTTATGTCTCGAAAAAGGCCGGGGACTGGCCGCCACTTCGACGTCGCCATACAAGCGTAAATTTCTTGACCCAGATAACAGACTCTATACGAACGATAACGCGTGTATATATATACGTAAAATGCGTGAACAATAGAGTTTTCTTTACATCCCAATCGAATGGTTATTTAATGTGCAGTTACAGACATAATGGTAGCAGATAATCGTGCAATCTAGGAGAATGATTCAGCCCTCATGTTCCTTGGATCGAAGGTCAAAAGCTGTGCGCAGTAACATTCTATTTATTACATTATTTGTACTGCTTTGTAGTCGATGAAGAAGTCGATACCTTTGCACATCTCGCTTTGAAGGGTAGATGGATTTTTTTCATCCTTTTGAAAGGATGTTGTATAATATTGTCTCAAATTAAGTAAACATTTTAATTTTAACTTACATTATCTGAAAAACTTTTCTTAAAACTAAGGTCTCATTCACCAGTAATACTTCTTGTCAGCTCTGCATTATCGAGGACATAGATGGACAAATCATTGATGAAGAAGTAGCTGTTGTTGAGCCATTTCAGCGAAAGTTGCAGAAATAAACTTAACACCTCCAGTATTCACAAGTTGAAACTATTATTTAATGGAGAGACAAATACACCAGCATTTTCCGTTATAGGCCAAAATGGGTACCTAAAGCTAAAAGAAAAATAAGAGATTTGAATTCGCTTCCGCAAGCATTGCTTATTTTGGATAATCCTCGATAAAATATGAAACATCGCAAATCTCTCCTGTTGTCATATATGGAGATGTCCAAGACATAACGTGCTTTTTGAAGAATTTTCTTTTTCTGTCAGCCGTACTATATAGAAGGGAAAAGCAAGTAGCCGAGCAAAACGAAATCCATTAACCACTAAATCAATGAAAATTCATTCGACTAAATTTAGTTGGATTTCCACTAATTGTATGTTAGGAACACTGTCATTTTTTAAGAATACAAACCTCTACATTTGGCCCTAAAGCCACCGCTCTATCGCATAATGCCAAAATGACAAAATGACAAAATGATTTACAGGATGTTCTACCGGACAAATTATAAATACATCTTAAAATCTCCTTTTGGATTAGAAAAAGTTAGGCGAGGCGATGAGCGCCAGAACAATCGCAAACAAAAATTTCGTTTTGAAAATGAGTTTCTTTCTTATGCTAACATCTTGTTGTAGAATGGGATGGGATTAAATTCTGACTAATTAGATCGAAAATTCAATCGCCAGCTTACAAAATCTGTAATAAGTAATAGGTGAATGTAGCATAAAATTGTCAGCGTCCTTCCATGTCGAATAAGGTTATGCAACCGCGCAGTTTAGAATGAAGTCGACTTTATGAATCACTGCGAGGTCTAGTATGTAAAATGCAGCAAATACTTTGGCTAAAAGTGCCAGCGGATTAGTATTACTAACCGCAAAAAAAGAAAGACTGAGGTGTGTTTCGCTATTAAAGAGGACAAAGGATATGGCTTTGCTTATTAGAACAAGCATTATATTTAACACTGATGGAAGCAATTTAAAACGCCTTACAAATTGCCGATTTTTTAATTCAACACCTGCTAAGTCGCAACAATTGGAAATGCAAACCACTAAAACAGAGAAACAACAGACAACCGTTTGACGATTTAGAATTATACAGTCATTAAATGGAGTGTAAATTATGAACGTGTGGACGTCGCCAATCGTGCAGAAGCTAATTAATTACATCCGAGAAAGATTTAGGATTAATTAGCTTATTCCATGCTAGATGTCCCGCCAAATAATTAACAAACCAGTTATAATACGTATTTAACAGTATGGTTAGTAGAAAATGGGTACGAGAACCGCTCGCACACAATTTGAAGGAAAGAATGTAGAATAGTGAGCCGGTATAATTGCCGGATATGTACGAATCGGAATGTAGAAATTGCTGTAAATTGGGAGCGTAATGTGGAAGATTCAAATATATGTATAACTTATCAAGAATAACTATACCGTTGAAAGTTAAGTGCACATAAGACAAGTAAGATTAAAGAGGAGGAATAGGTCATTTATCTGTAGACCTTTATCGTGCCGTTATAAAAATATGCACCGGAAAATACGTATCTCCGATACAGTATTGACCATATTGACTATGGAATTTTACTGAGTAAGCTGAAATTCTTTGGGTTAACTGCACCACCTTTTCCTCTGTTCCACAGCTATCGAGATATACACGTTGCCGGCGTAAGGATTGAATCTGTAATCGCTTATTTCTTACATGTTCATGTCCACAGGAAGTTTTTAAAATACATAAACACAAATATATTATTATTACTATTATCACCATCGACATCGACAGTAGCACATTCATCACATCTATCATCACCATCACTCTCTTCACGCTACTTTTGCAAAACTTCTTCCGCACCCCTATCACACATTTGCATCCGCCCATGCTTAGTGAGCAAACGAACAAATAAAACGCAGAATTTTTGTCATATATTGTCTGAAGATTTGATCATGAAAAAGTTAACCGCGTTAGGTACCGTACTTGCTCACTCCAGACCAAAAACACATTCGAATGAACATTAACGAAGCCCTGTCGAAGCCTCTCTAGCCTCAAAGCTTCGCTCGGAGGACAGAGATTTTCATCGGATGTGGAGGCCATCACATTCCTAAACGCCTATTTTGCAAAACAAGATGCTGCTACTTGGACGGATTAAAGATATGAGAGGATCGCTTTTTAGAAAATACTGTTGGGAACATTGATTGAAGTACAAGAAGCGAAAAGTATACTAAATTTTTGGAGATGTAGATGATTCCAGTAATCAAAGGTCAAAATCAATTGTAAATAAGTATTTCCATAAATAGTCTTGAAAACCATCCTGAATGAAAAAAAAAGATGATACGTTAACGAATATTAATTATATTAATCCGTACATCAGCAATAAGCACATATGAGGTACAACTTTCTACCTATGAGTTGATACGCGTGTGAATAGATGAGTTTAAACCGGCATTTTGCGCTTAGTTGTTGCGCAATTGGTGTGAAAGTGTGGATTTAAAAATAGATTTATAAAGGCATAGGTAATTTATACACGGCATAAACAAAAGAATAGCGTTACGTTTATTCCATTCCCCTTCTTCTTTTCTTTTGCATACAATCTTTTTATAAATATGCTATTATTTCATTTTATTCCCCAGCTACACGTAATTGTTTTTTCTTTTTATTGTTAATTAATTTAATTAATTAACTCAAACGATTTTCCTGCTGTAATTGTTCATTGAATGTAGCATGACAACGTCGCAAGGAAGATTACATTTTACGAAGTAGAATTGATGTTATTTGTCAAATTATCATATTTCACAAGAAGCTGATTTATTATGTAACATATGTAGCCACATGAATTTAAAATGTTGCTAACCTAATTTCAGCCATGTTTTTAATTTGCGGTTGTAGATAACAGATAATGCAAAGAAAGGTTGGTCTTGATTATCTAACATAATTATTCTATCCTTACGTCTTAAAAACTGGTGCTGCCTATTTTTGTTAGTGATTTCTTTTAATGCAACGACCCACTGATTTCCAATCTGCAGATTATTCTTTTCAATTTTGTACAAAAAATCGGGTGTGAAAAAAATTTTGGCAAGATGAGTACCGCATTTGCTCTCAGTGGAGAATAAATGCCATCGTGTGGTCGACTCTGTGGCTGCTTTGACGTTTTTCCGTCATAGTTCTAATGAGTTTCTCCGTTAATACATAACTGTGGACGAAACTTAGATACACTACTACACTCCAGAGATAAAGGGACAGTCAATCCAGTGGGTTTTTGAAGGCGAAGGGACTCCGAAGAAGGCAAAGACGGTAGTATTGGCCGGCAAGGTAATGGAACCGTTTTTTTTTTGGATGAACACGCATCCCACCGATTGCTTGGAAGAATGACAAACAATAACTGGAAAGTATTATGCGTCGTTATTGAACCGGTTGAGCAAAGAAATCGAGAAAAGCCCTTATTTGAAAAAGAAAAAGATCCTCTTCCATCAAAGCAATGCACCGATGCACACGTGCGCCCAAAATTATAGGATTAAAGTTCGAATTAATACAACATCCACCGTATTCACCGGATTTAGGCCCCGGTAACTTCTTTTTATTTTCAGAATTTGAAAAAATGGCTCGGCGGACAACAATTCACGTTGAACGAGGATCGTCGCCCAGAAGTCCTATTTTTTGGAAAGCTTAAGAAAGCTGGAGAAACGCTTGGAAAAGTGTATAGAGTTAGATGGAAATTATGTTGAAAAATAATTAAAAATCTACAGAAAATACTGTTTTTCTACGTTTCTCTTAGAACTTATTGAGCGACCCTCGTATATGTACTTTGAAAGATAATATCGAGATTGAATTGGATGGTGTCTTGCCAGAAGAGGAACCTGTACTAAATGATTTGTTCGAAGGAGAAATTTAAGATGACATGTAGAATAAGACTAGAGATTTGCTTTTATATATATTGTATTTATTGAAAACAAACATAATTAAAACAATATTTTCTGAAATTAATATAAGAAAATATTCATTTCTGCTATACTAGCTTTTGCTATCTATTATAATTACATTTATAATTAAAAAAGCATTAATAAATTAATGCTTGCACAGGATTAATTACCATACTATTGTTTGGGGTTTCATATTTTCTTTTTGAAACGGTATTGGTGCAGCTGCTTCATCAGGCTCAAGCTCAAGCGTTGAAATGGACGGTTCTCCACTGCAGCTGGCTATAGTAAGCAACACACTAGCCAATTCTTCATCTTCATCATCACTCCATAAACACAATTAACAATAGTTTCCATTTACTAATAACAATAACTTACCACTGTTGTTAACAACTCGCTCGTATTCCTCTCTTGAAACATTCAAGGAATAGTTATTGTTTATTACCGCATCAAACAAGTTCAATACATGGTCGCTCATATTGCTGCTTATCATATGTGACAAAATTGAACGCGAGGACGGTGGCCCCCTAACTATAAAATACGCATATGATATGAATAATAAGAAATCTTCATAGATCATGTTGCATCACCATAATTTTTCTGCAAGCTTCTGTGTTCGTTCATTGTGATATGTATGTGAGTTGCTCCGGAGCTGTTCCGGCAAGCAATGTTCTGAAAAAGCGGTATACCTAAATTTAGTTTTTAACGAGAGGAGAAACTCTTAACTTATTAAGGGAGAGAGAGAACGTTCATTTTATGGCTTTTATTTATTTGAAAAAGGATATTTAAATTATCAAATGTACATTTAAATTATCAAGTGTACAAAAAAAGGTTTACTATGTAACATTTTGAACGAACAAACAGATATAATAAACTCCCTCTTAATAAATCTTACAATAGTTAAGAATTCTCTTCCCGTTAAAAACTAAATTTAGGTACCGATTTTTTCTCGCTTCTAATCACAATTTTACGACATGTCTTTTATATGTATACTCGCTGTATAAAAAATTTTAGCTTTAGTGACTACTCTCCTGACGATGCCGCAAGGCGAAACGTACATCGAGTAAGTGCTTTTCTTTGATTGTGTAAAGATATATCTTTCAAAACTCTCAATCCTCCTTCATTTTACAAACATAAAAACCAACCTACGTACCGAAATAATCAATTCCATCGCTTCGTCACAAACTAAACCGTATTCCCATGCACTTACCGTTAAATTATCCGCAAGTATTTGCTTACAATTCGCGTTTCGTGGATCGAAATCGAATAAAATATCGCATCACCAAACTCGGCACGTATCTCCGTACATAACTCGCACCGAAACCGTTGCAATCGAGAAACTAATGGAAACCGGAGCCCGGTTCGCAGTAGTCGCAGTCGCCGATGGTGAAAAAGCGAGTACGCCCTTTGTGTCAACGCGCGGCACTCGAACCGGAAGCTTCGCTTTTTACTCCAGTGAGTAACGAGACAGGTGTACTAGGATCGTACTTCCTTTGTTACGTGCGGTACGTGCAGCTTGAATGTCTAAGTTTGAACGACAATGGCGATAGACGATCACGAAACGCGTGATATTGAATTTAAAATGAGAATGATTGTATTGGAGGAAGATTGTATATAGGAAGAGAACGTTAAGGAATGAATCTCCGTCAAATATAAACAATATCAATGTACATAAATGTATAAAATGCTTGATATAAGCAAATTTTGTTTATTTCTCTATAAAGTTAGGTCCAACCAATAATTAGCAGAACAATGTGCTTAGCAAACTTGTTACCTACGTTACGTAAACGTAAATTAAGTTTACCAAAACATTTTTTAAATAATAAACATTAGCGAAACGAAAGAGACTTTTACACATTGTGCAAATCTAATTAACGCGAACTTAAAATTAAAATTCTCAATCTCAAATCCGACAATTCCAAAAATGTTTTGCCTTCTTAAAATTCACAAACCGATAATATCAGGTGTAGACTCGCCTAAGTACAAATGTACTAATCAAACAGTTTAGAAGTGGAAAATAATAATGCATTGGACCAACAGAATGTTTGGTCGAATATTAAGTAACATTGATTATGTGAAAATTGCGGAATACACAATATTAACTTTTCGGTTTCAAATAGAGGAAAAGTATTATGAACAGCTGGAAAGTATTACGATGGGCAAGCTGCTTTCTCGAATACTTTCCTAAAGTCTGATTTAGATACGTAGACAACGTTTTCGCGGTTCTTGACACTAAGAAGAATACTATTCCAGAGTTTCTTGATCATCAAATTTATATTAAATAGTTTCGTAATTAGAAATACACATTTTTGCAACAAACGTCCATAAAAAATTAACTAACACTAATAAAAGATGATTGGCCGGACCTTTCCCGTCCTATATGACACTTTCACGAGCGATAATGGCAAAAGTTCAAACGGAATACAGGAAAAATAGAGCAACCGATCTGGCGCAGAACCAACCCCGATGGCGAGCGCGAACTTTCCTCTTATCCGTTTATCGGGTTATCGGGACGGTCAGCCCCGTCGTCACGATAACCCTGACGCGAAGTTTCTTTGAAGACTTGAGCAGTGAGGGCACGTACCACCGTACCTGCACACTTCAACGTGTTTACTATGAAAGCAGAAGGACTTTATGAGGTTAATGGAGTTATTTGGTTGAATTTGAAGTAGTAAAGTATGGATTAAAGTTTTAAAAATAATCGAGAGGAATAAACAAGTTTTTTGACAACAACAATTTGTTAAATTTTTCAATTAAGAACATCAATATTTAAATACTCTTCCAGGAGACTCTTTCAAGACTACTATTTGGACCTCATAACATCAACATTGTCAACCACAGAACAGGTACCTCGTTGGTTATAAATCGAAGCCAAATTAATGCTACGGAGATCAAGATCGGACAAGAGTGTACAGATACAGAAAATTAAATATTTTGGCTAAAATAAACATAAATTCAATACAAATAAACCTATGTATGAGAGGTACTAAACTATCAACTAAATAAGCAACTATTCTATACATTTAAGCAAAAGCTATTGATCCTCTCCCTCTACACGCCGAAGCAGACGACTAGTGGCATTATTCTTCAAACTAGAAGAACGTAACAGCGATCCCCTCCTCTACAATGTGCATCAGGTAATTTATATTGGAGTCTTCCAGGATTCTGACATGCCCTATAAGATAATCCCTTTATTCTACAAAGTGTGAGAGAACTCAATATTGCCTGCTTCTGAAAGCGAACGTTATATCTACGGATGAACCATAAGTTCACCATTCAGAAACAACAACGCAATCAAAAGTTAACAAAACTTCAAAGAGAATATAATCGCAGTTAATGCGACGGTTGTAAAGACCAACTAGACTCGAGCAATAATTTGCAAGTCAAGGCAAGCGAAGGATTTTTTTAAAGATCTAGAATTGCTTTATCAACGTTGTAGTAAACGATTTTATTATTCTCCCTATTTGCATATATTGTCACGCCCCTTCAAGGAAGTTTGTGTAAATTATACCGTTCATGCTGTTAACGCAATCACCAAAGTACATTTCGCACCGTACAATTTGCATACATACTTACATATGCTTCTGTACGAAAGCAAGCACACTGATTATTATCCGATACTATTTTTTCCATAAATAATTTTGTGCAAAAAAAGCATCGACCTTCTCAATATAAAATGCAAGGTCTTACACATATAAGAAGTCAATGCCCTAGATATAGTACTTTCCTTCTCTTTCGTAAAAAGTGAAACCGCATTGCATCTCGTATGAATGGCTTTTAATTGGCCGAACCTATCCTTAAAACAAAAAAAAATCGCGACTTTTTCGTCGTTATTTTCGCAAGATCATGTAGAAAGTCTGCTTTTCGTTGCGAGTTGTAATATACAAGAAGTGCTCTTCAATTATGTTGATCGGTTTGAGGGAAAAAATGCTGATTGAAAATCTTTCCTTTTTTTTTGTCGGTGCTTCAATTCCAAATTACTTTCACAAATATACAAAGGTATTACATGTTGAATTCGCTAAAATTAAACATGTGAGAGAGGTAATTGGATCATATGCAGAGGGATACAAGAAAATTATTTTGTTTTGAACGAGAAAAGAATTGATAAGAAGAAGACTTTCTCAAATTAAATGAATAATTAAATTAGTTTCACTTACCAAAATCCAGAGCCCACACACGTCATGGCGTCTAAAAAAAAAAAAACAATTGGGGTATCACATGTTTATAATTTTTTAGCACACTTCCTAACCCAAAAAATCCTTAGATCGTAAATTACTACCGCTATTAACACCAGAGGTCCTCAAAACCGTTATGTTGTAACGCTGTTTAGAAATAATAACACGTCGCCTTTTAAAAGTAGTATTATTAAGGATCTTCCCAAAGATTTATAGAAGTAATATACCACGCAAAGGTGGTAAAGGAGGTTTGAGGGAACCAACAAGTAAACTGAAGATATTTTCGTGTGTAATCTAATTTAGACCAGTCTACCGAACTTCCATAATTTGGTATTTAATTTAGCATGAGCTGAAGGCAATTTATACAAAATTATACTACAGAGGCCCTCCCGTCCCTGCTCCCAATGCGAGTATTACAAACGTGCACAGCTATTACAAAGTAATTTTAGTTTGCCAACCCATTAACAGTTAATGGAAATTTGCGTGTACTATGCAGCGTCGTTATTGATTTATGACACGCAAATTCAAGTACAATGCCTATTTCTGTTTGAAATACATGGAATTTTACTTTATTTACTTCCTGTAATGGTGTCTTAGACGAGCTGCGGAATTTCTTATAGATAAAAACGATGATAAGTTTAACGAGTTTTGAGAATTCTATTCTTATCAAGATTACAATATGGATGTTATAACAATTTGGCGTACGTATTACAGTCATTGATGTAATAATTACTATCACTTGTTAAGCAGCCAAAATTATACACAAAAAGAAACAATAATTACATAGATTTACGATTATTGAAATGCTAAGAAAAGAAAAAATACAAGAATTTAAAAAAAATAAAGAAATATCACAAAAATATAAAATAAAGGCATGTAAGTTGGAGAAAGCAGATATCAAGAAGACGTTGCAAGAAATTTAAGATCAGTAACATAAATACAAACAGATGAGAAAACCTAAAACAAGCAATATAGGTAGCCACAAGAAAAATATGTGGTTAAAATCCAGCACGTTAGCATAAAAAAGAGCAGCATGGTGCAATGAATACATTAGAAAGGCAGCCAAGGATAAAAAAGAAATTGTAGAAAATTTATTTATTAGAAAGATGAGAAATGAGACGATTTACTAAAAATACAAAAAACAAAGAACGAAGTGAAGAAGAAAGTAATTGAAGCCAAAACGAAATTATGGGAGGAATTCAGAAAACTAGTGGAAATAAAAACAAAGGAAAACCAAAAACTGTTTTATAGAACAATAAAAACCTTCAAAATGAAAACAGGAAATAAAATACACAAGGGATGGAAAGAAATTAATAGAAGAACAATAGTTGGAAAGAACCCTTTAGAAGCAAACAACAGAAGAGAAGGTACTGAAGAAAGTAATTGAATAATAGAACAGGGTTAGAACGGGAATATGAAGAAATTACGCCTGAAAAACTTAATGATGCCATGGGAAGAATAAAAATTGGATATGGGCGACGTAAATCCAGAATTAATAAAATATATAAGGAAAGAAGAAAGGATTAAATTAATTAAATTTTCAAATGAATGTAGGAAATAAAAGAAACTACCTAATGAGTGGGAAGAGGGAATTATAATGCGAATACACAAGAAACGAGAGAGGACGTAGTATATAGGAATCAAGTTTTTACGATATTGATGACGGATGACAGAGTATTATTGACCAACTCCGAAGTAAACTTAAAGAAAAATTCAGAAGTTTGGGAAAAAACACCAAAGAAACAAAAACCTATCCCTAAACATCAACATGACAAAATCAATGGTAATCGGCAATGAATATCGAGAAAGTAACCCTTTCAGACCTGATTTAGGGTTCTTCGTAAAAAAAAAAATATTCATAAAATCTGTTCATTCATAAAATTCAAATAAGACGCATTTGGTGGCAAGCGCCATTATCCTGAAATTTCAGGACCAGTACAGGTCTATTGCAAATTTTTAATAAAAATTACAGCTGAGGCTATGTGTAAAAACAATGTATATGGATCTGACCCTACTGTATGCTAATTAGGTAGTAACAAATCTTATGGATTTAAATGCACATGTACGCAGGGTTTGAACGGGTGAAAATCAAAATAAAGGAGGAAGATAGTGAACAAGTTAACAGCTACAGGTATTTGGGAAACATACTAGATAATAATGGAAGTAGAGTGAATAGAAGAACACAACCCGCAAACCAACAAAAAAAAAAAACAGGAACAAAGGATACAAGCTTCAGAAATGAAATTCTTAAGAAATATTGCGAGAATAGATAAAAGGAACGTGAAAATAAGAGGAAGGTTTAAGGTGAAGTCAACTACCATGGTAGTGGAAAACTAAGCTGATTTGGACATCTAGAAAGAATGCCAGAGAGCAACCAAGTGACAAGGATATGCAAAATAAGGGCAATGGAGAAAAACAGAAGAGGGAGGCCAAGGAGCGAAAAAAAGGGCGAAAATAGATCAGGACTTAGTGACAGAGATTGCACTAAAAATATGAGAAATTCTATCAAAGAAGTTTGAAATAAATACCCTCATTTTTAAGTTTAATTTTTATTACTGAAAATCAACAAATTATAAGCCGATCTGGAGACGCAGTTACCCAAATTTAGCTGGCACATAAACTAAACCAAACCGAATCATGTATACAGAGTGTACTAGTTTCACTTTTGTTAGTACAGTAGCAGAATAGAATCAGTGTACTTTGCTACTTCATTTGGAGGAGACTGCAATTCACAGAGTTCATACAATTACGGTGTGAATGTTTTGAACGCATGCAAGTCAAGCGTAATTTTTTGCCTATATACAATTCACATCATATATGGGAGTGGAATGTCGATTTAATTGCTATAAGCATACCTAACGAAATGAAAAAAGAAAGGAAACAATGACCAATCGCATTTCTCTCTACGACTGTTAATAGGAATAGAGACACATGCAGCCAAAAGAAAAGAAAGAACGCTATCTCTATTAAATATATCAAGTAGAAGTACGTCAAAGTGTTCTTAAAGAAGCGAACACGATCTTTCGATCCCGCGTAACGACTTATTGTTATTTTTTTTGTGCGTTTGCTTTCCTAGCTCGGAGTCATTTAGAAATGGAAAGTCGAGAATTCGGATGAGAGATATCTGTAAGGTGCAGCTCAATTTGCATATATTATAATTTAAAAGGCGATTTTTGGAAATATCCTTCATGGTTCTTTTGGCAATAACATTTTCCCGTGTGAAAATCGGGATTTTATAACGGAAATTTTCACTTCCAGCTTACTAAGTTTGCTAGCGTGAATATATCTGATCTGTGTGTATTGGATTAAAATGGTTGGAAAAAAGAAATTTAATTATTTAAGCCGAGAACGTGAAAGGTAGAAAAAAGAAGAAAGTGGTTAGAAAACAGAACTTGCTATAGTAGTAAGTAATTACAGTGACGTGAAGTCACGATAAATGACGATCACATAATTATTAATTAGAAAATAATAACCTAATAAGTAATTTTAAGTTTCCCGGATATTTTAGATTGGTAATGCAATTTTCTTGGTCGCCTTTGGAGCCTTTACATACATTTCGCATATTTTTAGAATAAAATTTAGTTTTCTCGTAATATTTGTGGTTTATTTCCTCGTTTTTTGAACAATTACAACTTCGAGTTATTACTTAAAATGCAAGTAGAAAAAGATAATTAGCTACGTCACAGATGTGATTAAAACAGTGTCTAAAAAGTATTAGGGCTTTTGTCCATGAGACACCAAATCTATACGTCCCAGTAAATCAGCCTTAATTCTTATACGACAAAGTACTGCGATATGAAGATGAGTGAACTTTGCACAAAACTGCGCTACATTTTACAATTTTATTTGTTTAGTGGGATTGGAAGAGCAAATTCGGACCTATACTATCGACAATTAGTGTGATTTCACTTAGCAATTCAATAGCGCGCTGCTAGCTGATTTATTTTTGAAACCCTCAATATTATCCTATCGTTTCAAAGAGATACGATTTTTAAGATAACTCCACAAGAAAAAATCAAGTGGGGTCAAATCTTGGAGATCATTAAATCGGCCCACTACTTTGAATGCATTTGTCGTTAAAAAGATTGTTCTGAAGAAGACTAGATATTTGTGAGCTCCATTCCGCTGAAAAATGTTATGTTATTGCTGTACAAAAATGAGTCTTGCCTTACGCTGCCCATATTACCCCGTCGCTTGCTGGCCGTCCAAGTTTACTTTTTCCCCATTGTACATACGGTCGCATACAGACACCTACAGATGGTAAAGATGTAAAGCTAGTCGTTTGAGTCGTAGAAAAAACTTGTGAAAGTTAATCGAAAGTAATATAATTGTAGAAGGTCAAATTATTTATGTGTTAGTACATCTTCATCACTATTATCTACTGTCTATTGTCATTTTTATTTTAAAAAGGTAAAGTATTTACACAGTATTTAAATATAAATGGATAATTAATGAAATTAATAATAAGATAATCAAAAAATATACCTATACTATATACAATGTCCGCGGAAATGTCTGCACCACATGGCAACTTTTTTTATTTCGTTGGTTTTAAAGTAACTGTGTTTGTAGAGAATGGAGTCGGAGTCGAAGTCGGGATTTGTAGAAGTAAACCTAAAATATTTCAACCCGAAATAGTAGCAGTGCTGGGGTGCATTGAAGAATTAGACAGGCAAGGAGATAATTATCGATCTATTACTATCTATTCGGACAGTGAAGCAGTAATAAAAACGTTGGATTCCACACAGGCGAATTCGAAGCTAATATGGAATTGCATGGATGCGCTCAATAGACTGGGAAGCCGAACTATAGTGACTCTGGCCTGGGTACCACGACACAAAGGCCATCGAGGGAACATAAAGGCAGACGAATTAACCCGAACAGGCTCGTCAACTGCTGAAAATCGCCCAATGCACTCGGTGGGAAACAGATACACAGTAGTAAAAGCAACCACTAAGCAATGGAAAGATAAGAAATCTTAAGACTGGTGGAAGATCATTCCAGGTCAGAGACGGACCAAGCAATTTCTGATTGGGCACAGGCCTACAATTACAACGAACTTACTAAGTAGAGACAGGAAGTCTGGGCCTTCTAATGGGACACTGGATGCTCAGGAAGCACATGAGCAATAGAGGAGAGAGCAAACGGCATGTAGATTCTGCCAGGCGGAAGAAGAGGCCACCAGGACTGTATAGCACTGGCACTAGTAGTACGGCTCTCAGAAATGGGTTCGGAACACCCAAAAGCCGAAACCTATATAGAGGCATCACTCACAAGACTGCTAAATCTAGCAAAGAAAGCAAAGCTAATAATAAGAGAGGAACTACAATAGATCTGAAAAGGTCGCAGTGGGATAGGTCAAGAGCCACCTCGGGTAATAATCTAATCTAATCTAACCGTGTTTGCAGTTTGTCTGTGCACCATTAAAAAGCAAAAAATGTACCAAAATATTTGTCACTATCGGAGATTCGTCTTAAAAAAGAGAAAACTTGATTTTTTATCATGAAGGTTTATTTTCTTAATTAAATCATTTTATATAGAAAACTTAAGAACGCTCTTGGTATTTTTATAAGTGAATTGAAGTCATACTGAGTTGAGAAATTAGTAGAACACTTTCAGTTAAAATAATCCAAGAATGTTTTGTGCGTAAAATAATTTAATTTGATAAATAACATTCTTAATAATAATAATTACATTTTTGTAACATTTTTTAATTTCTAGTGATACATAGACATACTATAAAAGTAGTTGCTTTAAAACTAAAAATATAAAAAGGTTTCCATATGGTGCAGACTTTTCCGCGGACGCTTTAGAAAATTAGCTTAGCCATGTGCAAGAATGTGTAACAAAATATTATATTCTTATAAAACAGCTGCCATTTGACAACAGATGCTAAATTATCCATAATTATTATATCTTTCCCAAAGAACAGTTTGAAAATATGTAAGAGGAACATATTTTGAAAGTGTAAATGCGGAAATAGTATAAAAGTAGAACACCAGAAATTTGTAGTTCATCCATGCCATAACTTTCAAACGAAACGTTGATAAATGTTTTACATCTTCGCTAAAGTAGATAGGTACATGATCTATTGATTGGTCATAAGTGCAATTGTGCATTTTTAAGATAATTAGAAAGTTTAATTATCCTCTTTTGAAGTATACAGACGCGAGATAGATTATTTCATTGACCTCAAATAATTGTATATTTTATGATATAGCAAAGCGTTCCAAAGAATGATAAGCTTGTAGTAGACTGTTAGTATCCGCTTTTTTTTTATTGAATAGTAAGTTTTACGAAACATCAAATGCTTTAGTTAGTACGACAAACATGACGAAAGCCTATAATTGTATTAACAAGTAAGAAATAGAGATACTCATTTTGTTGCTCATGGAATAGTTGTGAGAACAGCCCAAAAGTATGGATGATTCATATAAGCACCTCAAGTTTAATTCTAAAAATTTTTCTTTATTATTTTTGCTAATACAAATAAATAACAATTGTATGTCATACCACTGCGTAAATGGCAAAGTAAGCACTTACTAATGATTGATTTTATACAAAAAGTAAGTTTCTATTGGAGGTTGTTATCCACTAAAAATCCAGATTTTTTTAAATGAATGCTGCTTTTAAAACGTTAACATTCTAACGTGCTACAGACAAGCAACACAATTGAGGATGAATTAAAAATAAACGTTATGTAAAAAGCACTTTGCTGTTAAACATACTAGGTACCTGTGTACATACACTTATCGAATATTAATGTACGTGCATAGCTTAATTCCAAATGAAGCACCATTATACATATTTCATGTATAGTACTTACACAAACAACATTTGCATAACAAACGTCAGAAAATACGTCCGTACCTGACTGGAGACCGATAATGGTACATTTCCTACTTTAACGATGTGTTTATCGAGGTTAAAATTTATAGGTCGCATATATAAGCAAAATGCTTATGCAAGTATAAACAAATGGCGTCTTTTCTAAATTACACTTCTTTTAACTAATACTATATGTTCTTTTTTATTATTGATAGTACGAAATGTATCGGTGCATCAATTCTGGGTCATTGTAATTTATGTATAGTTGCACTTGGAAGTCTACGTGGTCGTATGTAAATAACACGTTTAGAAATGTACATACTTACCGCATTACGTTACGGGGATAACAGTACATTTAAAATATCTTTAATAATCTCGATGTTGCCCAAATACCGTTCGAAATTAAGATAACGCTAAATTTAACATAAGTGAGGTAACAGACTTGCAGATGTTTGAAGCAAGATAATCTACATTCATAAAGATTACCCTAAAAATTCTAACGTTGTTGTTGGAATTTTATGGCAAAGCTGCCAGCGTTCATTGTGTTATATTCTTGGGGACTGGATCACATCATTACTTTAATAACAAAAGCAGTTGCTTACGTTTATGACTGTAACCCATATAAAATCAAAATACTTACATCAAACATTTCATACTTTATACGTATGTTTACCCTTCTAACTTCTAATCAATCTTAATCTTATCATTTAGATTAGATTAGACTGGTACACGAGATGATTCTTGACCTACACCACTGCAACCTTTTCAGATCTATAGTGGTTTTGGTATTGTGGTTGCTCTATTATTAGATCAATTACATTAGCCTTGCCTCCTTCACCAGACTTAGCAGTCTCTACGTAAGTTCCGGCTTTTGAATATTCGGAGCCCATTTCTAAGAGCAGTTTTCTTGTCAGTGTGCAGTCGTGCAGCATACAGTGTCCTGTTAGCAGGCCTACTATTATTCTAACGGACTTTTTGTTTCTGCTTAGTAGTAGTAGGCCTACGTCCAATCAGAAGTTGTTTGTCCTGCACCAATCTTGAGATTTGTTATCTTTCCATTGTTTACTAGTTGCGCTTAACTATTGTATATTGCTATTCCTATATAGTGCCTTGAGCTTTTGTCAGCTGTTGGCGAGTCTAGTCAGGCTAATTCCCAACCTATTCAGCGTATTCATACAGTCCCTCACCAGTTTCGCCTGTGAGGTGTCTAGTGTTTTTATCACTGCGTAACTGTGTGAATAGATAGCAGTAGATCGATAATTAAGTTCTTGCCTGTTTAGTTCTTCAATACACCGCAACACTGCTGCTATTTCCTGAAATACTGTGGCGCTTTGAACTAGACTTGGTGACTACTTAAATATTTTTGGTCTAATCCCATAAATTGCGGCTCTGACTCCAATCTCTGTCTTTCAGCTGTACATGTACCAGATTCGGCTTTAATAGACTCTCTACCATTCTTCTCTATCTGGTATTACTGTTTTATAAGTCTAATCGAAGCAGTATTCGGGACTGATGGCGTCACTGTGTCTGCTCGTTATTCACCTCGCCTTGAGTTTCTTCAACAGTTTCTGATGATCTACATTATGCGATCTAATTATAACAAGTTCATTAGTCTGCAGCTTATTAGAATGGTCTCTCCTTGAATGTGTACATGTAGCGGTTCCAAGTTAAGGACGACTTCCAGAGCAGCTGTCGGCATGGTTTTCATGGCCTCCATGACGTAGGCCAGCTAATCTTCGTACGCCGCCTTATTGCTTCTATCTGCAATGTCTTCGTTCACCATACCACCGAGTCATATGTTACTATTGTTATTTTTTAGGCTTAATCCCCACATTTTTTCACACAAGCTTCCATGCAACCTTTCACATATGCTTAAGACAATAGTAGGTTTGTTGATGGTTTTATTGATGGGAGAGTTCCATGTAAGTTTCTGATCGAAACAATTTTATCGTAAGCAGCTACATTATTAGTGCATTTCAAGTGCATGGTCCTATGCTTCTTGAACGCATCAAGATGCTGAAACTGTTCTGCGTATATGAAAAGAGCTACAATAACAAACCTACCCACCTACACAAATACGATGCAGTTAATTAAATTTACCCTTGATAAGTTTTTAACGGTCCGCTTTCATCATGAAGCAATTATCGTGTTGTCGAGAGTTATTCTTTTAAATTTGTTTTTTCTGCAAAGTGGTTAAAAAACTACCCAACATGTACGCAAATGAAATAAATATAAAAATAAAGTGTTCCATGCTTCCCAGACATATCATCAGTTCCACAAAGATCACTCGCATACGCAACAATGAAATGTTTGCGTTTCTAACTACTTCTCGGATAAAGCTTCAAAATCCGCAAACGCAATTGGTTAAAAGCTAAATGGTTGTGCGTGTACATAGTTGCATACTTAAGCAAGCCTGTATAAATCAGACGGATCTTTTACGACGAGAATGCAAAATAGGTATCGCAGAGCCGCCGTCTCTTTGGCGAACTTCTTGATGCCGAAGAATGCGACCACGACGACGTACTACGGGTCGTGACTGCCGGTTCTGGCTGAATTATCGAACATGCTACAAGTTCCACTTCGTTTCGCAGAAGCGATGGTACGGAATAAATAACGCCATAAACAATGGACGAGTCTCTTTGCTGAACTGTACAGAGATAATGGATACCAAAAATAAATTACAATTTTAAGGTTGGATAAGATTTAAAGTGAAAATAAAAGACATTTACTACCTGTCTTTCTTGGAGATAACTTATTATAGCCACTTAGTTCGATCGTAAAATGAATCAGACATGTTCACCAATTTTGGCAAAAAATCGAAGAATCCAAATATGTGCAAATGTGTAATGTTGGCATTACGTCGAAGCGACACCAACGATAAAACGTTTTCATTTAACTGCTTTAACATTAGTATCTATCAACATTAAATTGTATCAAATGGCAGGTATAAGTAAATAAAGAAATTTAACTAGTGCAGGTACTTTCAATGGCTATACGCTTCTGCCCAAAAGTCATGTACGTTACATCCTGTCAACCTAAACATTATGGTCTGGGTAAACGATCCATTCTCGACCAAGTTTCTATCAATCTATCTGGGCACAACTGTAGCCATCTTGTACTGGCTAATTTTGTAAAGTAAGATGGGAAAATGTGCAACAATGTTTTAAAAGTTCATAATTATTCAATATTTGCAAACAAACTATTTAAAATATTGAGTTTAACTTTGTCGAGATATTCTTAAGAATGTTCCGCGCAGGTGCATGACTTTACAATTTTTAAGTGTTAACGTTCAGTTGACATTGAAATCACAAGAAAAAAGTCTTACTGACGGTGTCAAGAAAAAAAAGAAAGTTGATGATGCTCAGAAAAAACCGAAGCACCATATAAAAGTTTCGAGTACATCATTAAATAGAAGTTAGAAAATGGCATTGAGAATGTGGTTTTAGTTTTTCTGTGCAAGGCCAAATAAAGGCACTAAAGGCAAAAGAAGAAACTGAGCATTTTCCTTTTTTCTTTAATCTCGAAGGTCATTCATCAGAAGTCCACTTTCTCCATGAGTTCACAACAAACACAAAATGTTACTACTTTGCCAAATTTATTTCCATTCTTTATTTTCAATAATAACTGCAATAAGCCCGTGGTGGGATTCTTATTTTAGTTACAAATGTAACTTCTCGTCAATCGGAATACAACAGCTTCAAGACAATGACTTGAACAATTTGTATATTACTACATCTTGTTGTCATTTTCAACAAATATTTCAATTTAATATTTTTGATCAAATTGCTTTCTCGGCCAGGGTGCACCAGCACAATCTCGTTCTCTATCCCTACGGTTTCTGAAATATACAATTAAAAGTCAAAAGAAAATGATACAGGTAGGTATTACATATTACAAAATCGCAAACGCGTGTTCTAAATATATAGTTAATGCAAATTATTCTTTATAAGGAAGTCTAGACAGACTTTTAACTTAATGTAAAGTGAAACCTGAACACCTGCATAAATATATATGCGAAATTAGAATGATGAACTTTAGAAAAATGTTAAATTGTGCGAATTTCACAAATGTTATTTAACCGTCAATTATGTAACATAAGAAAGTATCAAAAACTATTCCCAAACTAATGTATATGTAACTGGAGTTCTAAATACAAGTTAAAAATCAATTGGTTGCTGTAAATTATCTTCTTTTCGACTCTTTAGATATTTTTGAAGAGATTTTCTAATATTATTCTAAATGTTATCTCTTGCAAGAAACTTTCGCAAATTAATAGAAAGTGTCCTACAAAATATATCAAAATGATCACTTTTATAAATCATTTAACATGTCAATGATATTGGTTTCAACTATTTTGAAATTAAAAGACTATCAAAAACTTAAGACCCCAAAAAAACTTCTTTATAAAGGAGTTTTGGTATCACAACATTTGTAAACATTTCAAGGTAACTTTCAATCTTCAAAGTATGCGATTTTGTAATGTCTCGGGCTAATAAGATCAAAACTTCATGGAGTTCTTTTTAAATCCCTAAATCAACAATAATACCGTAATATCCTGGCATGTAAAGGGCTCCCGATCATAAATAATCATGTATTTTTGGAACAAGGTTTACTATGGTTACAAGAGTAGTCTGAAAAGTTTCCAGTTAAACATAGAAACAAGTATTTTTTTGTCAAATTAAGATTTATTTCTCAATATAGTCTTCTGGAAAGTCGATACACTTTCCCCAGCGATGCTTCCATCACTTGAATCTGACCAAATAGTAGTTGGCATCTCGTTCAGCAAAGCTTCTACGAATCTAGTGACTTTCCCATGTCATCAGATTTTGCGAATGGGGTAGTTGGACAATTAATTAGAACCCCAATTCGTAAATTTTTGCCATGACGACCACTGAGATATGATACGGTGTATTGTCTTGATGGAACAAAACTTTCTTTTTCTTAAAATACAGCCGTTTTCCTTCAACATCTGTGTTCTGCTTGTCACAACTCTATGACTGTCCCAAAAACAGTCACCTTTATTTTCCTGGCTGATGGAACAGTCTTCACCATTTTGGGAGCCAATTCACGCTTCGTAGTCTAGTGCCTTGGTTTCAGGAGTGTGCTAGCGCCACTTAGTGAGCTTTCCCGATGTTGCTGCAGTTTTTGGCCGTCGGGACTATTCATTATTAATCAAGTCGGTACGACAAAGTTTAACTTTAGCTGGCCAATATTTCACTGTGTTAATGATGTGTGCAGAGTGCAGAGTTTCCGTAAACAGTGTCCATGTCAGCCTTAATTTTCGTGGGCATATTGGTTTACAAATGCAAGAATTTTATGACGGTTCGATATTCGACTTTTTTCACCAACGAACATAATGGCTGAAATTTTCAAAAGTATCTTTCCACGCATGCGAAGTGATATTATTAGAATATTTTTAACGAATTACGCCAACTTCATGTTGAGACTTCAAACTTTTCAAACAACCCTCGTATTTATTAAAGTAAAGATGAATTCACAACTAATAAACGTGAATTTATTCATAAGAAGTATACGTAAAAGGCATTGTTAATACGTTATTGCTTTCTTAATATTCAACAGCATTAACTTCCGTACGCATTTCTTAGTTTCTTCCTATGTAAATGATAAAACTTCAGAGGCGTTTATTGTAAAAGAGAAATGGATAGAATGGCTATATATGAACTTCGAACAGCTTATCTCAGCCCAAATACGTCCAATTAAACCAATTAACTCTCGGTTTATTACACAGAATTTCTGATCAATTATTAAAGGTTCAAAAGGCGAATTTATTAAGACTAAAATATCTCTGAGAACATCTAGCAAACATTCCGTTAGCAAATGTTTACTCTTCAAATTATAAACAACGGTATATGTTTTTAAAATCGCTGGCAAAAAGAAAACACTGTAGCATAACATGGGTAATGTTAACTTGGTCAGTTATTTTCCAGAAAGGAACATTTGAAAACAATATGTGGGTTCCAAGGTAACAAGCTCGTATTTTTAAGTCGTACCCATATAGAATCAGGTCTGATTTAAATAAAGAAACAAACACACTTTGGTTAAGCGTGGGCTAATCTCATTCTATATTTTGACGATGGCAACAAGTAGATTTGACACAAAAATGTTTGAGGTTGAGGTGATTATCTTTAGAATAGGCAATTTAGTGTTCATAATGTGAAGATTTTTGGTTGTTCCTCTTCTTTTTTTTTAATCGGTCAAATTCAAATTAATTTAGTTTTAGGAAAATATATTTATTCCTTTTTCAAGAAATTTTTGTTGTTTACCGAAAATACAAACTTGTTCTTTATAATAGAAAAAAAAACAGGAATCCCGAAGAAAGTAAAATTAAATCAAGTATGTAATTTAAGGAAGAATACCAACAAATGGTTGAAAAAATGTTAGAATTAACTTCGGATTTACACACCTTACAACTTCAACGTTTTTAATTCATGCACAGAATCGTTATATGCATGGGAACTTTATAGCAGCGATATTATGAGCCAATGGAAACCGACTATTGGACTGGTCACACTTGGTCTTACGTACATACCGATACACCTGAATAATGCCCATTCTGGAGGCAATGAACTGCGCGATTGCCTCCGAATGTTGCTCGTTGAATACGTACAGGAACAAGTTCAATATGAATTATTTAAGGAAGGTTAACTACAAACGTACGCGTTATATACAGACTGCGCTACATAAGAATGAATAGGATATTTATTTTCAATTCTCACAGAAATCTCAAGCTCACAGAAGAATTGAAGATAAAGCGACGTTTACCAAGGCTGTCATTGGTGGCAGGAATCAAGGAGAAAGTCAACCCAGTAACCATTTTAAAATAATTCGAAAGAGTTCTGGTAACATTTGGAATTATGTAATCGTAGTTCTTCAATTTTCAAAATGCTTTGATTAGCAATAGTGTAATACATAGAGAATTGTTTATAAATGTCGAAATCTAACAACAAAAAGATCTTTAGTTACTATTTTGTGTTGGTATTAATGTGTAACTTACGCCGATTAATTTGTTAGATTAGTGACTGTCAATTCTTGTATCGATTTAATTACGAGGAGAGTTTGAATAAAAATCTAGCTTTGCCAAAAAAGAAATTTGTGTAAAATTCGTTCCGTTTTCCAACATAGTCTTTTTTGAGGTTGATACATTTAGTCCAACGTTTTTCTATCTTTTATATGCCACCTAAAAAAATACAAACAGACGTTTTTCTTTTACAGAACTATTGAAGCGATCCAGTAAGTTGGTATAATACTCACGATTAATTGTTTTTCCCTTTTAAAGGAATTCAACATGGATTACACCGTGTGCATTCCAAAATACAGTAGCTATGAGCTTGTTGTGCAATAAACTGGCTTTAGCTTTCTTTGGCGCCGGTTGGCTACGAAAAACCACCTGTTTGGATTATTCTTTGCTCTCTGGTGTGCTGTGATGAATCCAAGGGTTATGAATCTATCCCAAAAGTCGCTTTAACATCGCCAAACATTCTTTTGAAGTTGACACAATCACGCCACCCATTTCACGGAAAGGCTCTTTAAAATGTTATGCTCCCGATCAATTGAGATACCTGCAGCCTCAGCAATCTCACGTACTTTCAATTTCCGACCATTCGTCATAATTCGTTTTCTTTAAAAAAAAATGTATAATCATCACTGCTCCATATTCAATTTTTCCCATCAGTGTTAAATCACAAAAGTTGTCCGCTTTAAATGGCTGTGATTCACTAACTCACGTATCTATTTAAAAAGTTGGCAAATTGTTGTCAGAGGTTGCTTTTACGAAAAATAGAGTTACTTCAATTCTAGTAGCGACATCTCTTGCCGAGGCCAGGCAATTATCGGATTTCCCTCGTACATTGAGGAAACATAGCTGGTGAAATAAGAAAGGCAATTTTGCCAATTGCACAGTGTAGCCTCATTAAATAATCCATTCTGTTTATCTAATTGTCAAAAAGTGCAGCTATAGAAGTAAATATGAAAAGAAGAAATGAACTGTGATATCCGGTATAATTAAAACAACACATTACGTGCTTACAACTCTTACGTGAACAATAAATAATTTCTAACACAGTTTACTGTCCGCTTACGCTGCAGACAAAGACAATTTATTTATTACTCAAATGCATAAACAGTATCCTATGACAAATCTAATTATTACTTACGTATATCGTACAGGAAGCTACCTCTATTAGCCAAGCGAAAAAAATACCCCGTATCGAATCAGGATATAAATATATAATTTCCTTCTGATACATGATCTGCTATAAAGCGAATTAACAAAAAAAAAATCTAGAGTAAGTAAATGTAAATTACCTAAACTAGGTTAATGATATGATATAAGAAACTAATAATTTCCTTTTAAATTTCGAATTATTATTTTAGAAACGTATTTGATTAATTATGATGGACTTATCGCTTTTTACACACATTGGAGTTAAAAGAAATATTTGTGCTGTTTAGGAGTAGAAAATATTTTACTGTTCTTCTTTGTGTAAGCTTACATTTCCGAAAAAACTTTTGTGACACAATCATTTACACATGTAAGGGTTCTTTTAAATTGTTGCTATCTAACATGGGAAAAATTTGATTATTATTTGTTAAACTCTATCCTCTACAGACCATTCTATCTCGTAGAGGAGCAAAGTCTGAAAAAGGAAGACTCCTTCTATAAAAGCCAACAAACATTTAGCTTTCGCCAAAGTTGCTGTCTTCTTTGTATACTCTAAGCATTGCCGTACTGACAACTGCGTTAATATTTCTTTGCGAATGGAATTACTAAGAAACAATAATTTTTAACAAATTCACAGTGGAGGGATCAGTTTCTTTTGGATGAAACTGTTTTTAACACTCCAGCAAAAAATATATAGTTAAGACTACAGATAATTGTAATTATTACATATGAACATTTCAGAAAATGTTCGTTTATGTGTAACTACTTAGATTTTTTTAAAAAGAGTTATACACTGGCTGCAATTAAAAATGCACCACCCCTATTTCGTTAACACTATAAATATATTTTTGAAGATCAATTTAAACGATTGTTTATCATATCGCATCACCCTAGTTTGTTTTTATTGCGGAAGTTAAAGAAATATTTGTGCAGTCAGTACATGTTTCCGCGCTTGTAGGCCTTAAATTGGAGTAAGTCGACGATTTGCCAGACACTACGGCTGACATCTTCAGGACGATGTTGAAGGTTCACTAGTCGTCTGAGGGATGGTGCTTCGATTTGGACTGTAGCGCTGATTGCGCTCCTGTGTCAGTCCGTTTACTGTGTCGCAACGTAAACGAATTCGTGTTTCTTGATCCGTAGAGTTTCCTCTTTTCGATTGAAATTATTCTTATGTTATGTCATGTGGAGCCGATAACCTGTGAATCTGCCAAATTTATAACATGTTCTTACTGCATCAGTGAATGTTCGACGATTGATGATTTATCGGAATAGCCCAATCTGCATCTCTGCAACATCTCTTGTGTTCGGCTACCCGACTCGCAACGCTTCATTTGGTGGTGCCTATGTTGCCACTGCCGCATCTACAAGAGATGCGATACACGCTTGCTGACAAAAGAGGGTTTCTGCGGTGCTTTGCTGATCTAAATTTTTCCTGGAGCTTTGTGATAGGGTGGTAAACCGTTCTGACGTTGTGTTTATTCAGTAGTTTTCCAATTCGATCAGTTACCTGGGAGATGAACGTCGACTTACTCCAATTCAAGACCAGGGCCTACAAGCCCGGAAACGTACTGACTGTACAAGTTCAGACTCCGGCCGTGAAAGCCGATTGTTACTTATCAAAGAAATTTTTTTCTAGCATTCAGATTATTCAAGTAACTAAAACTGGCACACGATAAAAAAATCTCATCGAAATCTTGCTTAATTTCCGTTTGGAGGTTTCCAGACAAGCATAATTTTTTTTTATGTTGAAAATAAATAGTTTTCGTATTTGTTGCCGACTTTATGGCGGTCACTGTATATTACTGTTACCTAATTTCTGCATATTATTACTTATATTACCAAATCGCGTCACGAGATAACGATATAAAGATAATTGCAATTTATAAGAAAATGTTTTCGCTAGACAACGCTTTGTTTTAATGGTTACTTTAATAAACAACTTATTATGTAACATACATTTAATCAAGCGATTAATATCGTATTAAATGTTTTTTTGTATATAAAACTTTTATGATTTTTTTTTCTAGCAACTGCATTTAATCATTAGTAAGCATGTATAATCCTAACAATAATAATGAACCAATGAGAGAGGATGTTATAAAGTAGAAAGAATTAGAAATATTTTTAAGCATTACAAAACATGTTACATCGATAAAATGGATTCTAAACACGCACTAAATATTGCTGGTGGGCATACCAAGAGATTCTAATATGCATTTTACAATTCAAACGGAAAGGTTAAATGTACAGTAAAATTTATTTAAAATTTTCGTAGCGACACATTAGTGTAAGTTCGTATTGTTTTATTTAACCATTTAATGTGTAATTCAAATGTGTTGCAAAACCGTGTTTATCATAATAACCGCATGTTGCAAGTTATAATAAAGAATTAGCTAATCAAGCATAATGAACATTTGGTGTAACGGTTGCTGTAAGCAAAAGTAAAAGTGCTTGAATCAGTAATGTTTAACGTTACAAAAATTTAGAGCAGCAATCCTTTTTTTTGCAAATGAAATCACTATTTGTTAGTAACAGCTAGATCAGACGAGATGTAATTGAAAATATATGTATGCATATAGTAATAGGTGAATATATCAGAATTTATTTTGCATTATTTGCAAAAGTAATTATCGTACTTAGTTAGCACATCTTCAGTGATATAACTGTCTATATTTAGAGGTATGAATATAATTTATCTAACGTACATATTCCTATCATTGGAATAGGTTTTGCATTCACAATATTACGAGGATCGCGGTCTCTTTAGACAAAAAAATCTTGATGATCTCTATGATTACTGACAATTTTCAGTAATAGTAAAAATGAAACTCATTTCATCAACGTTTTAATACCCGAAACTTAACATTTAAAAATACATCCAAACGAGCTTATTTAAATAAACAAAAGTTGCAAATTTCTGGCTGCTTAGTAATTAATAAGTTAGAAGTTCTCAAAATGTGTCCCACGGAATCCTAATAGGGTTCTATGAAATGAATCAAACTTAAAACGGAATTCAATGATTTTCGATGATTTCGATGTCCAAGCGACAAACGCATTCAAGAAGGAGGAGGGCAGTGTTTTTGTGTTCGTCTATCATGAACGCCAGAACGTCTTTGTTTATTTTACCAATAATCAGGAAAAAAAATCATAAAAGAGCAGCAGTTGTGCTTGGCTTACTATAAGTTTTCTTTGTTCTTGTGAAGTTGGGCATATTTTTCGGATCCTCCTGTCCAGTTCATCCCACAACAACTCTATAGGGTTCAAATCTGGGCTTTGTGGGGGCCATGTCATTATTTTCAGGACGTGCTGTTCTTCTTGCTCCTTTAGATAGTTCTTACACACTAACGCAGTGTGTTTTGGGTCGTTGTCATGCATGAATGTAAAGTTACGGCCTATTATACGCAAGCCTGATGGCACTGCATGATTCTGGAGTATTGCAAAATAATTTTCCTTCCTCATTACACCCTGCACTCCGTATAAATCTCCCGTCCCAGCAAACGAGAAACATCCCCACACTAACATAGAACTACGCCCTTGCTTCACTGTTGGCACAATGCAGTCCGGGATCACTTTTCGGTTTTAGATCTTCGGACATAAACTTGTCGATTTTGCCCAAAAACCTCAAACTTTGACTCGTCACTCCAAAGCACGTGTTTCCAATCATCTAACGACCAATCTAGATGAGAACGGGCCCACTGTGGCCGTTTTGCTGTGTTGCCCCGAAGTAATAATGGTTTTCGAATAGCAATGCGTCCATGAAGGTCCACTTGTTGAAGCCGACGTTTTACCGTACTCAACGAAACTTTTTCTTCACGGCCGCGATTGACTTCGGCTGCTATTTGTGGCGCTGTTAATTTTCTATTGCGTTTGCTTAATAATACAATTCTAAAATCTTCAGCTTTTGTTGTTTTCCTAGGTGCTCCAGGACGAACATGATTTTCTATAGTTCCAGTTGTACGATATCGCTTTATGATGTCATTTACTGTTGAACTTCTCATATTTATTTTTCAGCAATTTGCAGTCCCCAATATCCTTCTTCAAGCAGCGTAATAATGCGTGAACGTTTTTCTACACTGGTAGGCTTGCCACGTGCCATTTTGAAGTAAATTTTCTTAAAACTTTCGCGCAAAAACGACGGACGCACACCAACACACGTTTAACAGTAAAATGAAGCAAATTTATATCTTTACGCCTGTGATAAATAAACAAGAGTGATACTGCGGTATATTTCCTAAATGTATTGTTCGTTAATAATCCCCAAACGACCCGTTTCAAAAGATCGGTATTTCCGAGAAAATTCTTAGAATGATAATAAAAGAGACTTTATTGTGGTTGTCGCAATATTTCTACTTTACATAATAACTTATGGCTTTAATCCCTTAGAAAAGAGTGTACGCTTAATATTTTTCTAATTTTATGTATTAATAATTGTATACAGTGTGATATAATAGATTTTTATTGTATGACCGAACTTCACTGAACGGCAGTGTACATGTATTAATTTAGTATCTAGCATGAGACCCGGACACTTAGAAACTTAAGATATTCCCATTTAAACTGCACGAAAATTTAAATTTAGACCCATTGCATTTGTTGAGGTTTAAAAAGAATTTGTCTGCGAAACAATACACACAGAATCTATCTAGATTCTGTTACTCAATCCAATCCATGTTCAACCTAAGAGATTTAATTATCATTAGATCGTCAGCATATTGTAAAAAAAGGAGAATTTGTGAAATAAGTGGATATATCGTTGACATGTACGTAGATTGAATATCCCTGCGCGATACTTAATGTGATAGTCACCGTCCATGATACGTAACTATCCAAGTTAAGGAATTGTGATCTATTAGGTGAATCAGATTACAGCTACCGAAGAATGTCCCAGAAGATTATACAAAATATAGTGGGTGAACGTGAGGGATCCGTTTGTGCATAAAAAAAAACAACAACATAGCATTGTTGGTACGCAAAATTTCTTAGATAGCAATCGAACCCTCAACGTTAATCTTCACTGATTGGTCCTATTCTTCACCTTGCGACACAATGCATACATGCATAATGGCATAATAACGCATGAATACCTGTATAGGTATGTATTCAGATACTATTACACAAAGTTGATTGTTCAATCTCCGGTTATGCGTGGAATGCAATCCGGGCTGCACGTATCAACGGATATTAGACGCGATACGTCCTACAAACTGCCGGTTATTATTACCCGTCTATAACGACTAACTCGAATGTTCGCGACTGAATTCTTGTTAACGCTTTTATTACTTTCTAATAGTCGTTGCTGCCAACGAATTTGATACTCATTTACATATGTATGTTCGAAATACGATTCGATAATGGTGTCAAAATTCTGTTTCTCTCCTTTACAATGGCCGTAAGTACGGTAGCATAATACAGAAGTAAAAGGTTCTTTGTTATTATTTTATTTGGGAATGTGATCAAAGTTTGTAATTAGGAGGGGGTGTATCAATTTCACCGGCGTCTTTTTGAGAATCTTCTCCTGAAAATTAATAGCCTAACAATAAATTCCTCCTTCATTCTTTCCTCTAGGCAACGTCTAATTATTAACTTTTTGTTGTATCAAAAAATTGCTTGCACAGGAAATGGATTTATTCACAGAAAAACAGTTTATTTCTGTTTCTCAGATTGTTTTGCTTCTGGATCGTAATTTCGTTGTTTCATTTGTAGTTTTAACACGATCCGATAATTTTGAAGAATTCTGTTGAAGGTAATGGCGACTATTTTTCTGGGACAGTCACGGAGTTGTGTTAATCGACAATCTTGAGAAAGGAAAAACAATAATGAGGGCATACTATACATCATTACTTGACAAGCTGAAAGCAGAGGTGCAGAAAAGCGGCCGCATTGTAAGACAAAGAAAGTTTTGTTCCACGAAGGCAACGCACCATCTCACTTCGATAGTCGCCATGGTAAAAATTCATGAATTGAGGTTTCATCTAGGCATCCCAAGGCCTTAGCTTTCCTAGGCTTAAAGCTTCCCTCGAAAAGGAGAGATTTTCATCGACTGAGGAAATTAACACGTTCGTAAACAGCTATTTTGCAGAAGAAGATGCCAACTACTATTTGGACGGATTGAAGAGATGAGAGCTTGGCAAAATGTATTGATTTATATATAGTGAAACTATGTTGAGGAATAAAACTGAATTAACAAAAAAATACTTGTTGCTTTGTCAGGCTAGAAACTATCCTCATAGTTTAAAATTTAACATTGTATAAAACAAGAACGGACTACCACATGTACTGTTGTATAGATAGTGATATTTCGTAATATATTAAGGGTCGCAGTATTAAAAAAACGATATCACTTTTGCCATTTATGTATGTTTTTATGCATTTTGTCATTTTTTATCATTGTATGTTTTAATATGTTTGATAATATCAGACAGTTAACATATCGCATATTAGCTCAGATAGTCAACATATCGCATATTAGCATTCAATGCTATAGGATGCGTTCAAGTTTGTAGATAGGAATTAGTTGTTTGGTGATTTTATTTACTTTTTAGAGAAAAAAGTTGAAAAGGGGTTCCTCTTCTTACAAATTTCTTTATTAGAAATATATAAACGCCACTGATTTCACATCATCATAAAGCTAGAATTATTTCAATTGTACTATATCATTTAAGAAATTTTAAGGCATTTAGTAAATTTATACATTTAAATAAATAAAATAAAATAAATCATGGACCTCAGCACAGATCAAAATCTAAAGTAGACGTACCTTTGGATGGCAAATTTTTTTCTATTAAGAAGACCTCACACAGAGTCAACCCTATCGTTTATTTACTTTTATCAAGTTATGGTGCCTGTTCTAGAGAGGCAGAGCAGGAATCATTTGCCCCGAGTGAGTGAAAATTCATAGGCGTAGCTAGGCTTTCGAGCAGGGGTGGGCAAGGTCTTTACCTGTTACGGCACGAAGTAGATACAATTTCTCCTCTCAGTAGACATCAATAGTATTCATGTTTTTAATGAATTCAGGGTTTGTAGGGATCGGGAATGTCTCGAGGACACTCTTTCGGCAAATTAAAGTCAAATAAAAATGAAATATGAAACTTTAATGAACGAAAGTAACTTAATTCAGAAATATTCCACCGCACAAACACTATGTCTCTGTGATACTTTCTGGAATTCTATTTTCTCTAACTACCACGCATGACCAGAATTTCAAAAAAGAAATAGAGTTTTTGTAGTAGACGCCTCGATATTGGAATTACAGCCAGCACGAGTTAACTCGATGATAGATAGACTCGCCTTTATTAATCGAGTAGCAACAAGGGACACAGCAAATTTGGATAATCTCGTATTTCCAACAGTACATTAATTATGAAAGACAAACGGATACCTTTATTTTAGAAGTAGCATTATACAATGATGTAGAAACGTAATTGAAGCACAGATTCTATGGTTAATCCACACCACACACAACTGTACAAATCTAAATTTCACTGGGCAATAACATGACTTACTAACGATTACGAATTTACATTGAGGTATGCCTAAAAGTAATGCTGAAGAGTGTTGTGAGGGAATATTACATTAACTTTGATGTTTTAGGATGTGAGAAGGTTGAACACAAAAGAAGTTATTGTTCCGTTTCACCACTACCGTTCTTACTATTACCCCCTTATTCCCGCACTCCAAAGATCGGCTAGAAAATGATTTTCCACACCAAAAACTAAGCTCCCAGCCAAGAGGGATGTATGCCTGGCGCTAGTTACGGCTAACCTCAATGCTAGGAGTACCATAACATATATCATAACAAACACATTTATTATTTAATATATATTGATAGATGTAAGGCGAAATTATTGTCCAACAAACTTGTACGGATAATTGAGCCAGCCTACAACCTTTTCTTACACGACTCTAGCCTATTAAAAATATTTCCAAAAATAATTAACGTACCTTTCTAAAATGCTTACGAGCGATATTATTGGTATGATGTATTTCCTCAAAATATTTTCAACTTCACGGAGGACTCGTGATTAAACAGGAAACGGATATCAACTTATTATAAATGGTATTATACATCCTTCAGATAGATCTTCCAAAGAATAGTTCTGATATATTAATAGTTTTAGGGAAAATTACTTTCGATAATACCGAACATACAATTGACCTGCTAAGGAACATTTAAGACTAGGGTATGCTTTAGGACCTTACTGTATACTTCACAGCATGTCATCCAGTTTAAGTTCATTATAATTTTTCCATTCAATGTAAACAATGGCATAGTGGAAACCTTCCATCGTTAGTAGATTAGCCATTTCACTATTTAATATAAATTGCCTTAGTGCTACATTCACTCATTAAACTGCGGAATATAATAATTTATAATTACCCAGCTTACGTAAGGAGTGTTGTGTTACACCTTGCTGTAGTTTCTATACAGAGACAAGATAATACAATCTCTTATATTCAAGTTGTTTACCTTACTATTTTTTCACGGTATTGTGTACATTACTTATCGTATAATTACTTTAAGCTGAGAACAAGAAACAGCAGAAGTCTTCCTGTATGATAGTAAGAAGTTGTTTGGTAACAATTTTAAACAGCAACAAGCGGTGCTTTTCTTTTAATAAAGATAAATTAAATAAAATAAAATTAAATATTTTTGACTTTCTCCCCAGAAAACTTAGTTTAGTCAATTCTGTATTAAGGAAAAGGATCCTTTTTGCAATGTAATTATATCAACAATACTTCAGTAAAACTGTCAGCATTTTTTAAGATTTTTTTTTGTTTTTATGTTTTTTATGTTTTCCAAAAGTATCACATATTTTATTTCTATCATCTAGCAATTGTTTTTCAATCATTTTCAATAACTAAACTAAATTACCAAATTGAGTAATTTCTTTGAGACTACCTTGAATAAAACCTGTTGATTGCTAATTCATTAACATTACATACGTTTTACAAACATCTCTTCCTCTCTTCAACCCAAATATAACGGAATATAAGCAAATGCAACGCAAACTTACGTCTCCTGCCTCGCGTTTTAATGCTTCAAGTTCTGACTCACCATTCCCATAACAATGTCCTTATGTAAATAACGTAGGAATGCGCAAAACCCTTTTCAAAAACAGAACACGAATCGCGATGTTTTACGACCATTCTGTGACTTTCGAGAATGACCATTTCTTGCTATCGTATCGGCAGCCAATGATGTCAATTTGTAATTGCTGGTATGGTTAGCATGCAGTTGAAATTTATATGCTTGTAACGTACTTGATACGCTGTGGAGTTCATACAAAGTCACCTACACAGTACACGTAAACTTAAATAAATTGAGGAAATATAGTATATTCAGTGACTGCCCAAGATGGTGTTCTTCTTTTACCTTCAATACGTCATCATCCCAATCATAGTTTTTATAATTTGTGAGTTAGGAAATAATTTTGAGAATTTACTTGCATCTGCTGTAATACATCTTTTGTTCCGTGGCAAATCAAAAACAAAGCCAATAGAGCTACTATATACTTGAGGTAATATGGACATACCAATAGAATATTAGGGAAACGAGGTAAAAGTTCTTAGAGAATTGAAAGACACTCCGGAGAATAAATACTAAAGGACTTGACTACAACCCAGTCTGTACTAAAAAATTAAAGGACGTAAAGAATTGACAAAATCTCAAATAGGTTTTGCATGCCTTGTCCAGTTAGTGTTAATTACTAGCTTCATTGCCTTATCTTGCTTACCATAATTAACAGCAACCACTAATAATTAACTTGGTTCCAGTAACATGTTACATATTTGTAAATGACATTGAGTATATGGCTACTGCTATTTACTTAGGTCTTTCCAGACATTCTACAATGGGCATGTTGAATGTATTTGCCAAGCAACAACAGAAGTAATTACAAACTAAGTTATAATCTTGAATAAGTTTAGAATAAATTATAAGAATAATACGTATGTGACAGTACTGATAATACTTAAGAATTTGGAAGAAAAATAAACAAAAAATGGTAGAGAAAATATGTAAAGCTGTACGGATATTGATAAGTTTTGAAGTCGAAAAATGTTTCAGTAACGTCAAAAAAGAGTCTATCAAGTGGAATTAAGCAAATGCACAAAAAACCTTGAAAACAAGCTCAAAATAGGAGAACAAATAATTCGCAGCAAAATGTATGAGTGAATAAAGCCAGATAGGAACTTTTTTAAAGTGAAGAAACAGAACAGATATTAAAAATAAAAAAACAAGTATTGTTCCTAATAGTAGATGTGTCAAAACAATTTTACTTGGGAGGGAAAAAAGGAAAAAAGAAGAAGATGAAAGCCAAGTGCTGAAAAAAAATGCATTGGGGAAAAGATAATGAGAAAGAAAATATAATAAAACCCAAAGTCAAGAGCCGTATGATAATTTCATAGTATGGAATGGGGTAATCGTAAATATATATCATTAAAATTCATTTGTTAACTCCATACTAAAGCACTACTAGATAATGAAGAGCTGAGTTCAGTCTTGTCCTAATTAGACGTAGCAGAAAAGAAGACAAAATCATTACCTGGTTGATAAAAATAGGGAAATTTGCCTCGTTTAGAGAGACATGAGGATATTAAGGGCAATGTAATAGCCGACGAACTAACCAAGGAAAGTTGATTAGAAAAAGAACATATGAGGAAATGCAAGTTGATTGAAGGTCAATTACGTACTAAAGAGCCAATAGGGGATGGAGATGCTAAGCTCTCAGCAGCAGACTACTTTCGGATTGCTGGATTTATTTGACAAGCAAACCTTGATGTAGAAGATGCGAACCACAAGAAAAAACGAGTTGCATGTTAATCTGTACATGTGATGAACTAAAAATACTCAGACAGAAACATATCGAACGCCGTTATAGAGAACACCAAGCTACTTGAGTGGAAATGAGAGTTCTATTGGAGGCGGTACAAAGAGCCTTAAGCTCAAGTGCCTGGGCCATTGGCGATCACCGTAAACAATATTAATGAATAAAAAGAAATGATGGTTTCATTTTCCTCTCCCCAAGAACCTCTATTTTTGTGCTGGAAATGAGATTTATATTAGAAGTTGATTTTTTTCAATAACAACAAAGTCATAACAATAAGACACCTGTAATACACCAATAGTGAAATTCTTGGCATAGTTCCTATTAAAGATGAATTAATTAAATTAATTCGTCCAATTTAACAGTATAACAGATATAAATCAGATAAACAAACAAAGGAACTTTTCAATCTTCCGCTCCATTTTATCTATCAACACCATCATCTCTCCAGCGCTAATAGAACAGTCACCGGAAACATTCTTCAATTGTTTCTCCGTTCAATTGCATTCTCTTCATATCTGTGACACGGTCGTTCATCGTCGTAACGTAAACAAAAATATGCGGAGTTGGCAAAACCGCTGTTTGTTTGGTTGAGTACGTCGATCTGCCGTTTCAACACTTGGTTTATTATTGTTACACTTTTATTGTTGAAGTGACGAAACGGTTAAACTACCGCAAGGCGTGGATACCCTTCTAAGATGCACAACCGTCTGTTAAACCGTCGATAATTGTATGAAATTGTAATTAGCTCGAGATGAATTATTCAACGTCTAAATTGGATAACAATTGCTGCGGACAAGAAACCGTTCTATTTATTACGTTTTGAAATGATCTAGATGATCGTCGGGTTGCTTGCGTCTAAATGTTGCAATATTTGAATTTGTATAAAAAATAACTGAGAGACATGAGAAATTGTATTAGTAGTAGTCTTCATGTAAAATAAATTCCAAAAATATTTATTTATAAACCAATAAACTAACTACCCGCACCACGTCCAAAAAAAATTGAGTAACTGGAATAGAATTATGGGTAAATATCCAGCCACAAACCAGAAAAAAATTTGAAAATAACAAAGGGAATGCTTAATGGGAACCTCCTGGAGATAATGAGTCTATTAGAAAACAAAAATCTTGGTAAAGAAACAAAATCAGCTACAAAACCAATAATAATATAATATGTTATGTTAAACAGTAAACTACACAAAAAGGAGTTCAAAGTATTTGAAGGGAGATACCGAGAAAAATTTTAGGACCAATGAAAATCGAGGAAGACTGTAAACCACTGATCAACTATGAAAAAATAAATATAATAATAAACGGAGAAGATTAAAGATATTAAACCTGAAAGATTCTGCTGGTCATATTCAAAGAAGAGGACCCGAACCAGCCATTAAGAAGATATACCAGTAGAAGCCTGTGGCAGAGAAATGGAAAGGCGGACCTATGAGTAAGAAGGGAGGATCAAATTAGTGAAGATATCAAGAAAATAGGAACTACAGATTAGAGAAGAACGGTAACGAGCAGGAAGGATGTAAATGAAATAACGTTGAAAACAAAAATACACATCTCTAAAACAGGAAGAGTCCACCGAACCGGGGGGCTTCATTTATATAGCAAGAAGCGCCAAGATTTTTTTCAGCTGTATATATTGTAGTTGTCCAATATAATAATTATAAAAATGTTAATTATTTGAATTTTATACAATATCTGCATTATTATACAAAATATCATTTTTTAACTATGATATACCCCTTCCTTATATCGATTTGTATTTTTTATTTGTTGTTTGGTTATGTACTAAGTATATTTGGGGAAAAAATCTTGGGAGTTCGCACCAAGTTGTAACTAATTTGATCAGGTATTCCGAAAAATATTTCACAATTCCACTTTCTGCCTTTCTAATTTGTGGAGTCAGTTGACGGCGATAATTTTTAATAGTTACTCCACTACTTTTGAAAAAAAATTTATGCTTAGATTTTTAGTTTGAAACTACAAGAAGAGCTGTCACTGGACTTTTATTGAATATAATTCAAACAGAAACTTCTCGTATTAGTAATGTAAGGCGTAAATAAAATCTTCTATCCCAGTACATTGATTAATCTTATTCAGAAAATTATCGCAAAGGTCTACAAGAAACAGATATGTACACGAGTGGAGAAACAGAAGTTTGCTATGCTAATGCTAGCAATGCTTCATTATAAAATTCTTTGCCTCCTTTTCTCTCCTCGTGGTAAATCCATTAAACTCGGGAAGAACTTTCAATCAAATTAAACAAACCATAAACTATCACTAATACTTTTATCTAGTTTTAATCCGCTGTTGCTTCTTTGTTTTGTTAAACGATATTTTCATCGCGAGAAATCATCCAATGAACCAACAGAAACGATATCATTAAAGACACATTAATTTAATCAGTAATGAAAGTGATACCATGAAGTAGTCGATAGAGTTTCTTCTTTTTCTTTCTGTGGAAAGTCGAATATTATGCTTACTTTCTTATGTTAATTCTTATCAAGTCATCCGTCAAGTGATATCCGATGGAAGAGGCCGATATATTACGCGATACAATATTTATGATTAGTTAGATAATTCTTTACGGTCTGGATAACAGTAATTGCCGCGTACTTAGATAATATTCGATTGTTTGACTGTGGCCGTAAGTTACAGTTATTTGTAGCTGTGTTAAATTAGATGATAATAGATCAGAACAGAGTAAAAAACGCGACTAGCAATTTGGAAGTGTTTTCTCTATGTAAATGTTAAGTATATTTTATGACAGCTGAATGTTTTTAAAATAAATTATTAATTTTTTAAAAATGTATCTATAACACCTTTTCAAGATTCTAGTGAGTAGTGTTTCTATTGTTTTAAAAGATTGGCGGATGTTTTTATCTTTTTTTATCAACGAGATTTTATTGTTGTCACTGGCAGACAATGGTGTACCATTTTAATACTTTCTCGAAATATCAATAGCGTGTCATTTAACGTTTTCTTAATTCTGAAAGTATTTGCCATCAAACAGGCCCTGGTAGACCCAAGGTCTTAATTGCTGAAGTTACGGAAGATATGTGCCAACAAATATTACAGAACCCCAATAAGTCTCTGTCTAGGCTTTCTCAGCAAGCAGGTCTCCTTCCTTTCTTATCGTTCAAGTAGCAACATAAACGCTTTTATTTGTCAGCGTATCTCATTCAAGAACTTCGGACTTTTTGGCAGTTTGTACAATTCTATCAAGGGATATTACTAGGTCTCCTGTCAAATTTCACAAATTCCATTGTTAATGCTTTCGCTTTTCCTTTAAAAAGGAATCATGCAAGGAATGCAAGGAAATGCAAGGAATCTTTGCATTCTAATCTGCCAGATGTTGTATCAAACTTACCACCGTTGTATTTGTAGTCTGTTTCGGTTGATAAAGTAATGCACTGTATATGGCAATCCTGTTTTCAAAATTTTCAACTACTTTGTTGCACATATTCAAGTTAATTTCACCAATAACGCCACGAATATTTTTTAAATCATCAGTTGTCAAATGAAAAAAATCTAGTAGTGTTAAATCACACGATCTTGAGGGCCAACTGATGTCACCATTTCGGAAAATTACTCAGCCAGAAAATTTTTCGTGCAATAAGTTTTGCAGTGTAGCAAGTACCACCACATTGTTGGAGAAAAAGGCTAACGAGAACCATATCTTCCAGAAAAGGCCTTAGAAACTTAATCAATTTCTAACAATATCGTTCATCATTAGCAGTTACTGTTTCCCCATTCCAAAGTAAGAACCAAGCAAACCTTGGGACGAAAATCCATACCAAACAGTTACACGACAAGGATACAGCGATTTATCTACACTCTCTCGAGGACAATTTTATTTATTAACGTAATCACCGATGTGAAAATGGAGTTCGTGGTTCATTTACAAAATTCATTATCAACTGCATCCTGCTCTAAGATCCAATCGGCAAACAAACGACGGTCTTGATGATCCATACACTTCAATTCTTGGGTCAATTGAATCGTCTATGCATGTAGACGTCTTTTGTTATAATGCATTGCAGGGACGATTTTGGAATGCCCCATTGCTGTGAACGATGACGGATAGAAGTATCTGGCTTTGCGACCACATTCACCCTAGCAATATCTTCAGCTGAACGAATATTCGATTCGAACAAGAAGAACATGAAGTCGTCGAATAATGTTCGTAACAGAGCACCAACTTTTGTAATAAGTTTGGACAATTTATATGCGTTCTTCGAGGATCCAACGCTGCATTATGAAACTTATAGCATCCTAGATGACGTACATCAAATATAAACCTTCAAGGTGACAGTGTTTGCAAATACTGCAAAATTAAAATCCCCGCTCAATAAATTAAATAACTTCCGCTACATAATTCCGTCACTGAATAAACCAAAAAACTTTGTCACTTTCAATGCCAATTTTTCAGGTGCACCAATACAATCAGTACATTTTGATCACACAGTATAATCTACAATAGTGTTAACCTTGCCGTTTTCGTCAGTCAAATACGTTCTTAGTTAATTAACATTATCGTCTCTGCCCATTTCATGGAATACTGCACATATCATTTAGCGGGAAAGGCAATATTTACAAGAAGTTGTAAATTTCACTTCTTCCACAATCAACCGTTATGTCATATTAGCAGCTACCAAATCGGTTTATGTACATCGTCGCATGCTGTCAATTGAAAATGCATACACCGACCCTACATGGCTCTGTATAACGCTACGTATGTGTGTAATTCCGCGAGTTTCAAACAAAGATAAGTACATAGTTTGAGATAGTTTCGTGATATTATTAATGTGTGCATGAACTAGGACATGCCGTGCACGCAAAAGACATATTGCAAGTGTGATTGGTTATTATTTAGTAATGGAAACTGCTCAATTGTTTGTCTTACGTGACATAAAGTCGTAAGGAAACTTTAAATAATCTGGAAAACCATGTAGCTGGTTATTTCAAGTACACTTAGTGATTTTAATATTTGCTAAGGTACTATTATAGTTACTATCGTAGCAATCGCTTCTCTATTGAAACAGACACTACCTAAAATTGATATATTTATTTTAATAATGAGAAAACTAATAAAAGGTTTAATAGTAATTTCATGTTGATTCATATTACAATACGATTACTCTAAAAGACAATAGAGAACAGTTTTTTTTGTTTTACGCTTCCAGATAAACGATAAAAGAGCTACTAATCTAATCTATAATAGGGCCGATATCTACAAAGCGACATAAAAGAGAGCGACGTAATCTTGCTTGCATTACTTACACTATAAATGAATAAAATAGATTAATTCTAATTTATTGTACAAGGTGTTATTTTTGGAATTTTAAGTTAATATTATTAGTATTAATCATATTTAATGCATTATTCATCATTTTTAAGATAAATACTTAATCTATTCATTTGTTTAAGCAATTTTAGAAATGATCTTTACTGAATACCATATATTAGCTTTAATCAACGAAACCCGAAACATCGATTTTTCTCTTTACTTTACTGACGAATTCGGTTTATTTATTTAAATAAAATGTCAATATACTTGGTACATAACGAGATAATAATGCAAGCATCGAAGAAGTGGGTATTAATTTTAATATTTATTTCATTAAAATTTAATTATGCCGGTAAACAAGATAAAAAACCGAATTTTCAATCTTCGTAGTATAGTCACAGAAACACATCAGAAAATGCCTAGAAACAATAACCAAAAAATAATGCTAAGATAGCTTAGCTTCATCATGGTATTGATGGAATAATTCACGCCAAACGCAACAAAAGGAGAGAAAAAAAATACATGGACATGTTTCTGCCTACCCGGCGTCATCAGCGTGGTTTCGAGAGAACTTTTCATATCTCTACCTTCTATCGCTGTTGCCTCACAGTTAATACCACAACTTTCAAAACGACAAACTCGACATTTCTTGGCGCCCTCTAGTGCCAAAGAAACGCATGCCTGCCGTTCAGGAAGCAGCGACATAAACC
>LR736896.1:0-33192 GCA_902654985.2 Oryctes borbonicus | reverse complement strand
CTCTCGAAACCACGCTGATGACGCCGGGTAGGCAGAAACATGTCCATGTATTTTTTTTCTCTCCTTTTATTGCGTTTGCCGTGAATTATTCCATCAATACCATGAGGAAGCTAAGCTATCTTAGCATTATTTTTTGGTTCGTAGTATAGTGTTTAATATTTCAACAACCATATTATTTTATGGACTTTGTATATTAATTACTGTAAAAATGTAGTAAATATTGTGAGGAATAGTGGGAGGCGGTACCCAGCTCGGCAGAAAATAATCCGATAATCTTGGTTTGCGGCAATCCTTTTCGATATGCCCATCTCGGCACAAACCGTAAGGGGCAATTTTACTGTGCCTCACTAGATACCCACTGTAAACGTGTGTGCCAAGTTGGGACATCCAAAAAGGTGGGTCTGTTTTGCTCTGTATCGAGCTGGGCTATACTTGATCCGTATACCTGTATTCTGTGCCGAGTTAGATATTGCCCAAAATGGGATTCATACTTTAGAAACACATTTATTTTTTCCCATAAACCAAAATATTCGTTCCCAACTTGGCTAATAAATAAATATAAACCAATTAAACGTGAAATAACACTGATATAGAATATAGGAATTCAATTTTAATATTTAATTAAGCAGATTATGTGTATCGTGTAGAAATTTTTCCTTCGTCAACTACTTAACCGACTTAACACCGCATATATCCGTAAATTTCTGTCCAATTAGTATTTATAAGACGTATACTACGTTTCTAAAAACTTTGACGGGGGCATTTCATTCGGCATTTATATCACCGAACGCTCCTTTCTCTTTACTTTATAACCCGTCGATGTCGGCTTATATATTCACCTAAAAATTCCTTGCATAACATTATAGTATCTGTATTTAGCATATCTAATAAACAAGTTTCTGTTTACATTTTAAATTAAAGGGATTTTTCGCATTTAAAATCAATAGCAAATATTAAGGAGACTTTAGAAATAATAAAAAAACAATAAACTGGATGTTTATTACTTATTATTATATTTCACTGGACTACAGTATTCTTTTCTTATCTTTCATTTCGTTCTCCTTGGAATTAGCTTTAGAAAAAAGTTCTTCCTAAAAAGATGGCTTGATCTAAAATCTAGAATGCAATCATCAAATACCACGTTTTTTTCAAGCATATACGAGATTTATAGGATTTATAGGAATTTCGCGTAACAGTAAAGCACCCCCTGTATTTTAGGCAATATCGAAAATTGTTATTGCATCGATCTACCTCAAAGAATCAGGTTCTGCAATTTTTTACAAACTTTCCTCTACAATCCCACAAGCACTGTTGTGGTACAGAAACTCTTCATCTATTATTGCAAAATTATTGATATCATGCTTCCGTGTTAAGAAACATTAAACAAGACAATATTATAAAAATAGAAAAATATTACATGACGATCCTATCAATGACTTTCTGGACGAACTGTCCATACACATATTTTGAGTGAAAAATTATACACAGATATTTAATATTTTTGGTCGCCTGGACTTCCAGATTTAACCCCTCTCGACCATTTCTTAGGGGGGTTACTTAAAAGGGAAGGGTTACTTCCGAAAACCATTTTTAAGTGTTGGTCATTTGAGAGGAAATCCGAGAATCCAAGGAATGATAAAACGAGTACCTGTTTGGACACAGAAGGTGGATATGTCGAGGCATTAGTTGAGTGAGGTAAGATCTGTGTGGTGACGGCCAAATGGGATATATAAGCTTTTGAGCTTGCCGTAACCTCGGGAGCTTTTTCGAGTGTAAATTATGTGTGTAAAGTGTTCAATGGGCTTGTTACTACCACCCACTTGTCGTAAAGGGTGAAGAGCAGTTATTTGTATATGGTGACTTGGGAGTATACAGAACTCACTAAGAAAATTTGTTTAATATTTCATTAATGTTATATTAATAACTTACTATTTGTATGTACAGTGACATATTTATGTTTTGTCTCCCCTGAGACGATGTATCTATACTTTCTACTTTATTGTAGGATTCGCAGGTAGATTTTATTACTCCCATTTTAGTTTATGATGGGTATTCTCAATAAACGCGGTTCTATGCTTTTATTTGCTGATGTACTTGGCCTTGCCACGCGGAAGATAGTATCCATATTCAATAATAATAATAATAAACACAGATAATTTAAATGTAGGAGGTGATAGAAGATTTCTAAACATTGTAGAAATGTTGTGTACATCCGTCCTAAAGCGAATTTTACAATATAGATACGGCGGTGACTTATGTAAAATTACTTTGTGAAATGTGGTTAACATCTGAACCTCACGCCGATTCTCCATGCTCAACCAACATAGATTCTTCAATCTGTGAGACACATGGTCAAATTTTCTGATATCAAATATGCACCTAATACATGAATTCTGTACACGCTGAATCCTCATTGCAGTATTCTTGTCGATAGTAGAGTGATAAATAGAGGTGCAAAAAGAAAACTGTGAGAAAACAAAACCCTCACAGAGTTTGGTTTTAGTTTTGCAATCTAAGAAGGATCGGTATGGATAAAGTTTCTTTAAATGTACTTATTTATTTGCTCGCGGTATCTAAAACTAGTATCAACGATCAAGTCCAAATTCTTTGCAGACTTCACAATAGATATTGGAATGTTATTAACGACAACGTTATACATATTCTTTCTACTAATTGCATCTTAATCAAGAATCATCACCAAAATAGGCATAGTGCATTCTTAATTTCATCTTGAAACACGTTTTTTTTTGCTTTTCCTTTATATTTTCAAACGCAACTAAAATAGTTGAATTAATTATGAAAAATACAGGATATAATAACAAATAATAAAAATAATTTAGGCTTTTAGACAACAATCCCATTAAAAACTCAACAATCTAAGGCAATTTAACAATATTTAAGAATTATCAACAGTATTGGGGGATATTCTCAATATTCAATGTGGCCTACACTTTTTCTAAAGTGGTTTACCCCCGATTAGAAATCTACACAAGCGCTAAATTCGCATCAAATAAAATTAGAATTGATGAGTTGGCTTTACAAAGTCAATAAAATAATACATTGACAACCTAACACCTAATTCTTGACATTTTCTAATTATTACTATATACAGGATGATCCACTTAAAATGATACAAAAAAAGCAAACATTGCAAATTCTGGGCTGGTAGTGTTATTACATCACACGAAACGTAATCTATATTTTTATTAATGGAATGTATATTTTTTGTGCTTTTATTGAAAGAGGGCGTTATTTGGAATGCGCTATACGTTTTACATTAATTTTTAATGTGAATTTTTTCGTTTAAAATTTGAATATTATTATTCCCGCCGATTAAAGCATGTTAATTGATAAATACAAAATATTGCGCTACACCACCAACCTTACCTTACTTTTTAGGCAACTTAGGCGTCCGGTAAAAAAACATCATTCGCCCGTTTAACAATTTTGAATATCGGAGGGATATTTCAAAATTATGGATTTTTCTTTTTCATTAATAAATATTTGTGCTAAAGTATTCATAAAAATATGTACATTTTAATAAACGTAATATTTTATTTAAAAAATTTAAGTTGTGTTCCATGTGACGTAATGCTAAATAATTAAGATTATCTGTTATAGTAGAAATGTGACCCCCACCATGCATAATAACTCTACCTGCTCAGAATTTGCAGTGTTTGCTATTTTTGTTATTTGCGTGTATCACTTTAAGTGGTTCATCCTGTATATTCCATTCAATTGTTGATAATCATTTGTATATACGACTATAAATAAGAACTGTGTAATGTTATTCGAATATTAAACGTTGTACAGATAAAATTATCAATGATGTAATGAGATATGTGTTATGGGTATAAAAAAAGGCAACTATGCGTATGTTATTTTAAGCAAAACAATTGTAGAAGATTAGATAGAGTCACAGCAGCAATTTTTGCGGTTACTATATTAGAAAATTGGAGGAAACATGTAAGATGTTACAAACGTTGAAAATAAAAATCTAACGTTATTTTATATCAACAAAATCGATTGAAACGAGCAAATTTAAATACCACATATTTGCTTTGTTTTTTTGAATAAAAGAAAAAATATTAATGGCGCCAAAAAAGTAAAATAAAAACATTTTCTTTTGCAAAAAAATAAACCTGATAACTTTTCAAACATGACCATACCTTTCCTATTTGTAGCGTTTATCTAAGTTTAATCCATTTTTAAATACAGTATAATTCATACCAACGCTGCTTCTTGTACTGAAGATTAAATTTGTAATTGTGATAAATACCCAAAAAATGTTTTTGTTCCTTAGAAAATCTTTGTGTATTTAGACCACTTTTATAGGCGAACGCAAAATATTTTAAGTACTTTCAATTAACTTAAATTACATTACTTGCAGCATGTTTGTTGACCCAATCACTTAAGGCACAACTTAATACAAGTATAGGATGCAGACTTAATCAAATTAGCGAAGGAAGGCAAATACACGCATTAGAATATCAAAATAAATACATATACGTAGTTACTGGATTCATTCTCGTTACCTACCTTGAAAATCCAACTCCTAAAGATTACAACGATGAAGAATATTCGAAACATGTACCACTGAACACGATTTATAAGGACCAAAACTGTTTACCATCAACCGCTTTTAACGACTATCCGTTAAAGTAAAAGAGCAGCAAAAAGGGAGAAAAGAAAACGGGCAAATTTCAAACGAACTACGACGTACACTTAAAACCAATACAAACGGAACCACTTTGCAAACTAAACTCTTCAAGTTAATATCGTCAGGTGAATGTTACTCCCACCACTTCCTCTATCGAGTGTATGTATACCCAATACCTGGTGGGATTATTTCATCTCATTCCTAAAAGTGTGTAGTCCAAACAAGGACGTAAATTCAACTCGACCCGACCGCAAATTGCGCAACGTATCGTTTTGAACACGACTCATTCGCACCTGAACTCCTTAATGAATCTATACATACTGTGGGCTTCTGTGGCAATTATAAACATTTTAATTTTTTTTTATCGTTCCTCTTTGATATTTGATAAAAAGATGCTTACTTTTGATTTCGTGGTCAGAGATAGGTTGTAGCTTATTGATTAACGAAGATAACAGCGCTACACAAACTGATTTATCTATACATCTCCGTTATCTTAGTGTTATTTAAACAAATTCACATAATACGTGCATTTGGAATTAATTAAAATCGCTATAATTATATCAATAATACACAATATTTACTGTTTGTTTAACTAATCTATTAATCTAAATTAAAACAAATATTTATGAATGAAAGCTTGATTATTACCAGCTTTTTATTTGAAAAACAGGATATTTCGGGTATTGCTGGATTTGATAAGAATCCACGTGATTCGGCAGTGCCAACTATACGCAACGAACACCCACAAAATAATGGGCGAAACGTTTTCTTGTTTACGTTAATAAACATGCATTTTTATCTAACACTTCGCCCTCATTTCTTCTATTTGTTCAAATTCTATCCAAAATCTCTAACGACAGCTCTTTTTCCTGCTCTATTCCTACTTTACAATGGTCACCAACTATAAATAAAAAAATTCCTATCTTCAATCAATTTATTTGAATATTCTATATTATTGTTTTTAACCTCTTTCACTGTTAGAGAATTCTTGGACAATTTTACAAAAGTAATCGATAATTCAAGCGAAAGGTCGCCGCAAGAAGGCGAAAAAATCGTTTATTTATTTAAAAATTAGTAATACTTCCAAACTTATAGGGAATTATTTTTTTCATTTATTTCATATTAGCGTCAGGAAATGACATGAATGAAAACAAAAGAGGGGAGAATGTGGCCATTGGTGTTAATTTGGTTGCCTATTTCTAGCAACTAATTTAAAGACCAATTGTGAATTTAAATGTAAATCTTTCGAAATAGTAAAAATAAAGCTAAATTTATTCCATTGGATTACAATATATGGCTTTATAAAATGACGGTGAACGCGTGTGAAAAGCACCATGGCTGTAACAGATACTTTTGTAATATGGATGACTGTTCTACTTTAAACGATGAATTATTTGTTCCATATTTTAATTCGTCTCTTTGTAAAAATATAATATATTTTTTTCAAGTCCGTTTCGTAAACAAAAATCATTTTTTAAATAATATACCATCTATTCAAAAGATCCGGAACTATTACCCACTATTTATATTTAATAAATATTTGTATACAATAGCGTCGTTGTAATGTTTCTAAATGCATATTAAAATTTTAAAACGCCAACCATTAATTTTTATTAATTAACGTTCTAGGGCACCTTTATCTCTATTTACATATTTCTTTCAATGTTTACGAATAAATGATTTTGTTTTCCATCATTTCTTGATTTAATTAAATCTTTGGGGTAGGCATTAGAAGGGATCCCACAATTACGTAGGTACTTTTATTGGTTTAATTATAATTTGTGGCCGTTTAGGAACCCCCTTTCCATTTTATAATAAAAATGTATCTTAATTAGACGCGTTAACAAAATGTTATTTTTATTTCCGCCGAAACGCTGTTTAAACGAAACAAACAAAAAAACAGTTTCATTCTATGTTTTTATATCTTCCAAAGCATTGCTTTAATTGGTTAATGTTAAAAAAAGCGCGTTAAAAAATCTACAAGCGTGTTCAACAATGGTTTAAAAGATATTTTTTGTAACATGCAAACATTTGCTTCTACTCCTTTTCATCAAAATCATTGCTATCATTATCCCAATTACCGGAAATAATTAGTGCTTCTGTACGAATCAATTAAATTTTTTTTTTTTTAATTTTTCTATGTTGACATCGCCTTTGCTAATTTTCAACAAAAAATTTCATCCATTTTAAAAGTCACATTCCAAGCAACAGTCTTATTTGTTACCGTAGGCCATATCATATCTATTGGATTTAAGTCTGGGCGATGTGAAGATAATCTTAAAATTGTGTCCCTAAATTTAAAAAAATTAGAGATATGTCGATTTCTATGATACTTTTCGAGCTCATATAACTCAGGTTTTAACATGGAATTCTTTTTTCAACGATTTTATCATATCCTCTTTTTCTGAAATTTGTAGACAACTTTGAATGTTGTGGTAGGATGTATGGATTTGTTAGAAGTTTCGGTTCCAACTACTTTCCGTAACTCTTTGCATTCATATCATACCATGCATTACAATGTACCTTTACTTGGCACTTAAATTTTTCGAAGACGTATGGCCGCTGTGAATATATATTTCGTCTAAATAAACAATCAGGTATCCCTTTTCCTGAAAATATTTAATTTTCTTTAAATAATCTAGTTATTTCGCGTACACCTAAATTCAAAGCCGCTATTTTTTACTCCTTTTTATTCCTTCCAACGATCTATTTGACCCGCTCCATCTTACCTCGTTTTCCATTTTCTCACATAATGCTGTTACATTTACACATTCTTCCATGCAGTGCAAGTTATAAATTATATCCCGAACATTGCTAAATTCATGTACCGATAAATTAATTACTGAACTTATTCGTTGCGTTTCTGCGTTCATTTCTTGAACAATCTTTATTGTTATCAGGGGAATCCCCATTGCATAGAAGCATATTCTTTTATATTGTCTATTTTTCGGTTTTATATTCACAAAAGTACGTGCACATATTAAACACAATTTCACGGGATTGACTGTGAAGAATTGCACAGGGTGAGTATATATGCATCCTTTCTTAACATATACAGATGAAAGAAGATATACATACGTTCACTCCGTCTCGGGGCAGCCAATGAAATGTAGTGTAAGATGCGCTAACCGAGAACGCTAGGTTAATTCGTTCAAAGCGCATTCCCACTGCTCGCCAAAATATACGCCTACTGCTGTATTTTACTTTGTTAAATCAATAAAACATCTACCCAACTTGAAATATTTTATTAAATCTTGAGTACAACAACTATATATTATATAATATATATGTAATAACTTATAGGCCGTAGCATTTATATAAAAAAAGGAAATGTTTGTTATTTAAGTATAATTATTATAGAGTAATTATTATTATTATTATTCGTATCTGTTTTGTTTTTCTTTTATACAATATAATTTATTTACTTATAAACTTTAAATAGAAAAATTATCATTTTTATCTTGTTTCAAAATTATATTCTCCTACGTATCAGCGATAACAATACCATAATTAAAATTTGTTTTCTCTTGTTTTTTTTTAATTTACATCAATATTGGAATATTCAAATCTTCTGTGCTCGTCTGAACTAGTGTTAGGGTTGTTTGTTTGTTCTTTAATTTCTTTTTTGTTTGTTGCATCTTTTGCAACTTGGCACAACACAGAAGCCAATTTTTCACAATTATTTGTCGAATAGTTTGAGTCAAGAACAAAATTGTTAATGTTCTGATTATGAGAAAAAAAATATTGTTTTCTAGAAGGTCTTAAATTTTAAAACACAATTCATGCTTTCGATTAGAACAATTTGCTGTTGAATCTATTCGACCACCCGTTTCTGATTCCGAACAACTTCATACAAATATATATATAAAAGAGGGGACACATCGACTAAACAAAATAAGCATCAAACAACATCACTACAAATGCACTACATACATAGATAATCGAAATCAGATTCTCTCGAAATAAATTATACATAAAAATCAGTCTATCCATATATAAGGCATCTGTGTAACAATATTTTGTCAATAAAAATCGTCCAGTATGTACACATATGTCTAAATCGCTTTTATTTTTTAATCATTATTATTGTTAAAATCAGTTATTAGAAGATTACTTATTTGGGCATTCACACCGATAAATTTTCTTTTTGTTGTTTCATATAAAATAAGAAAATGTAAAAAAATATCAATAGATCTAAATTAAAGAGGGAGAAAAATTGAAATCATTATAAAAAAGCTACATAGTAAATACATTGTATAATAATAGGCGTATAAAAAAAAGTCCTAATTACAAATGCTATCACATGTTTTTCATTTTAAATATACATTTGGTAAATACCCATTTGGAGATAGTAGGATGGACCTTGATGTTGTAACGCCACACAAAGATTTTTAAATAAAAATTAGAAAACATCCAGGATAGTAAACGTATATCCCATGATACTACGAAAAACAGGTATGCTCGTAAATTTTCCCTAAACTCGTCTTGCGCACAAACGTCATCACGATAAAATCATTTGATTCATTTGTTTGCCGTGTTATGATGTTGTTGTCGGTTTTCCATCTTGCTAATTCACTTTATTTAATAATCTTATTCCAATTGTAATTTTATGGATGACATTCAGCTGGCCTGGGAATAAGCTATGCACAGAACGAAACCGGTAATTACTTATTAAACTTTTGTAAGATTTGGACCATTTTGTTTTCATTTACCGAAGTATTAATTACTCGCAAAGAATCAACATGGATTATTTATGCCTAATAAATATATGAATAATATTGGCATTTTGCTTATTATAATTTACAGTTAGTATTAGGAAAAGGAGATGACCAGTGACACCACTTTATTAAAGTGATTATACTTGGTCCAAGTGACGTCACAACTAGATGCCTGTTCTTCTTATATCCCTATCTCTGAGCCATGTGGCTACATGACAGTTGCATTCGACATGGCGTTGAGTATCGTGTTATGTTTTAATAGTTCCGTTTTCTTTTTTCTTGTTTAAATACATTTCGTTACTTTGAATTTGGATTTTGCATTTTTGCTTGTTGCATTTATAAATAGTAGTGACATACAGTGCACGCAGCATGAAATTACCACAAAAATCAGAATCGCCAATATGACATATTCATGGAGTGGTGCAAGAAACACGGAATTAAAAAATATGGTGATTCCAAAGAAGTCCAAAACTCTGGCAAGAAGAAATAAATAAATTTCTGCTAAATTTATTGGATGAAATCTACTAAATGATTTGATCAATTTTACATGAATGCAGTAATTATTTTAGATGCCTTGCTGGAGTTTTACGTAATGAAGAACTTTTGAATTTAAAAGTAAGTGAAATCAACGAATCAATTCTGATTGTTCATATAACTAAAATAAAGGCCAAGAGGCTTCGATTAATTGTGATCACTTCAAAATTGCTATAAATTTATGTTTTATTTATAAATAAATAGAAAGTGAATTTGTATTTATTTCCTCCAGTGTATTATTTGATAAATTTGGAACTTTGAGAATGGTTTTTAAAACAAAATGAATAATTCTTGGGGGAAAAAATGCTTAATATATACAAGGTCCACCCTAATTTACACACTTACATGTTGACATAAATACAAATATTACTGCTGTATAATTTTAAACAAAAACCCTTCCATTTTACTTATGTTTAAAATCATATTTTTCAAAAATTTCAATTTCACTTAAGTAATAAAGAAATATCTACCAAAGTATTACAAGAAATAAATCAGTACCTACAACTACTTACTAATGGCAGTTAAGAACGGTCACTTAAAAAGGGAAATGATACTCAATTACAGTAGACCATGGATAACCTTAGCTGAAGATAGCTTATCTTTTCAGTCCTTCTTGCGTAAGGTACTTCAATCACTCAGAATAATCATACAATGTCTATAATACAATGACAGAATCGAATAGATGTACCCTGTTATTAATAGTATGTACTTTATCTTCGAAATGTACTGTAAATGTTTGAAAAGATTCACAAGCGTAAATAGATTGCAGTGGGTTGTGATTGAGTTGTAACTGTTACAAACAAATACTTTTGTCTTTCATAGTTTCAAAAATATCTCCCTGTAGTCGAAATTTAGTTTATCATAGTGCTAAGAGTTTGATGTTCCGCAATCCCTACAACGCTTGTAACAAGTACGTGGCATAATTTGCAGTTGAAGAAGCTTAAAGAGACGTACATACATGTATATTAGAATAGCGTGTCATAGAAAATTACAAAAATCTTCATACTACGAGAAATATTACTACAGATATATTATTACTATTGTTATTACAAAAAGGTGTATGAAAGGTAATAAATATCTCCCAAACCGTTTTCTCTTTTATATCGCAATATGATTCTGTTTATTATCAAAATAAAATCTCAAGCACATTTATATTATATGAGTTTCTTTTAATTATCTCTTAGGAGGTGTGTATGTAATTTATATAAAAGTTTATTTTGCGTATTTTCTCTTTTATCTCCTAACTGATATATTGTTTCTTGTTTCACACTTTGGACTTACAAAATACGATTTTTATCAAAATCAAACTTCCGCACCTAAGTCTTGAACACCGCTCTCAGCAATAGGTACAAATTTATCATCGATTTGTACTAAAAATATAGTTCTATCAACGTGGGACCTTCGATTAGGATCCTTATGGGAAGGACTCCATCTGTGCACTACCTGTAAATTAAGATTAGATTTAATTAATGAAGTAAACAATATGTAATTTCTATTTTACTATAGAGCTTATGTCAATACGGTAATCTGATCTGTAAGAATAATTTCCTCAAGATTCAGGTCACCTCGTATAAGATATCGTGCACAAAATGTTTAAAATTATGAGAGCCACAAACATGATCCCATTAGTGTTATTTCTTGTGTGGATTAGAGTAATGAAAACTGGAGACAACGGGGGCTTGGTACATGGTCCGGCACAACGGAGTCATCTGTAAGATGAGGCTAGGTTTTAATTCCGGGTTGACAAGGTTGGAGTTATCATATTCTACAGTTGTTCAGCTGGCTACTTACACTATACTAGCGGTCGCAATTAAAATATTGTTGTCGGGAATTGGCAGCGGGCTGTGGAGAATTTCCTCGATCAGGCGGACAGATAGCGATTATAATATAAATAAATCGAAATCTACTGCTTTAAGATTTACCCACAAGAAGTTTTCTCTATGTCAATGGTGTCCGTCTACTGGAATCAAATATCTTCGACCAAAGGCTGACTTTTTAATTCCACAGTCAGGCAGTCCATTGTCTATGGAATCCAAGTTTCTGTTTAAACAGTGCCTTGGGCCCATTCTGACCTATGGGACACTAACAAGCAAGATTACATTTTAAAAGACTCCAAGCATTGCGGAGCAAGATGCTAAAGATGATCACGCAACCACCTTGGTTCGTTCGTATCGCTCTACTGAGGCAAGACTTAGAAATCCCTAGTTTGATGGACTACGCCAACTATCTGGCAGAGCCTTAGTACGGCATTAATTGAGAAGAATTCCCCACTTATCTTCGCAGCAGCGCGAACCAGGTGCTAACTAGAAACTATAGAGTTGAGACGAATATTCTAGCTGTAGAAGAAGATATTGGAACGGTAGAAACGGAAAAATAACGCAAACAACAACGCATGCAATTTAACAATAACAAAGTGATAACTTTACACAGCCCGGCTATTAAATCTCGGACAGCTATTACACAAAGAAATCAAGTAATATGAAAAATAAATAAATGTGAAACTTAATATGCTGCTCAATGAGTGCACAATTATTCTGTACTTCTGGCATAAAACACATCTTGAGTAACCGAAATACAAGGCCCTCTAGAGATTATATCCAACCTAATGGAAGTGTTTAAATTAGTTGTTTACATTACCTGACCTTCCATTCCAATCTCAGGTAACCAGTCTCTCCAATAGGAACGTCCACCTCTAGCGCGCATATATTCGTTTGGCCAACAAACGTCTATCCTTCTTCCCAAGTTAATTCCATCATACACTAGATTCGGATCAACGATCTAAAAAAGGAAGAAAAGATTAACGAAAGGATGTGATCTGAAATCTCAAAAAAGTAGAAGAGAAAGACGTGAAGTGAGGAAATGTAACAGGTAGCAAAGAAAAGAGATATTCAATGGAAGGAAACAAAGAACAAATGAATATAAAGATGATGGCACAATTTTACAACTATTGAACTTACAATCATGTATCAGTAAAGTAAGATAATTATGAAATGGAAAAACCGCCACCAGTAATGGATTTATGTGAGGTTAGGGTAAAATTATCTTCTTAAGTTACATTTTGATCTGTCAGTCACTACTTACGCGAACTCTATGTAAGGTCACATCTTTATCGGCATGTTCAGTTGCTTCTCCTGTTCTTTCATCACCGCGAGTTTGACCATCGGGGGCTTGCGAAACCGCTCTTTCGTCCTTCTCCTTGAATAGTCCAGCCAAGCTAACTAACGTTGAGCTGGTTGGTTTACCCATGGAGGCCAAGCTGCCCCTATTACCTGCGTATTTAAAAAATGTACTTAAAATATCAAAAAATTTGTGTTAAAATTGGTAACTGACCTAATGACGTTCTACTTAAACTCGATCCTCTGCCCATGCTACCTCCTAGATGTGATCCATCAATTGATTGACTTCCGGTAGTATGATGACCCAAGGTTGCAATTGGCGTCATAGCATAAACTCCCTCGTGCCCCATACCTAATTCGTCTCTAGCCGAGCTACCACTAGAGCAGCCTTCACCACAACGTTTTCGTATTCTACAAAGTTATCTCGTGAAAATTAATGGAGCTTTGATAACTAAATGTACTGCAAATGATTTACCTGCGAAATAATTCCAAGAGGTAATTTTGAATCTTTCCTAAACTAACCGAACCTCCTACAAGACTATATAGTTGCTCATTTGTTTCTGCATAGCTGGTCGTTAAAGGTGATACATAAATGGGATATCCGATAGGTTGATCACATGATGAATTGATGATGTTCCTCAAAGCTTGTTTGGCATTCTGAATACTGCCTCTTTCGGGGTTCCTATTCCGAAGGTAAACTAACTCCTGTTGTTGCCCAGCCCAAAGACCTCTCACACATTCCTTGTTTATCTTAATGACTCGGAAATTTAAGTATCTCTTATTAAGCATTATGACTTTATACTCGTCCGTACCATCATCTAAAACGTGCCTGGAAAAATTGAAAATCATACGTACTAATAGAAAATAAAATGTATCTTAATCGTTACCTCAAAGCCAACAAACTAGCCGTCCCACTCAAAACAGCACTACGCCATGCTGGATCACCTTCGTGAGATATCACTAACTCTTCTCCATGCTTGCAGATGGCGTCGTACAAAGCGGATAAATCGTCGTATTCGTCGGGTGACATGAAATGATCTTGGTGCAATTTAAGAGACATCCTAACGCCTGGTGCTACTACAGTCTTTAAGAGATCCATGTCGGTGAACACCCATTCGTCTCTAGGACAAGTGATGCGAAAATCCCCTTTAAAGAGGGCGTGTAAACCATACAGAAAAAATTCTACGCTTGAAACCGTATTGTGAGAAGCTGCGCCTAATGATCTTCTTCCTAAATGCGGAAAATTCTAGTTAGTTTATGTAAGTGGGAAGTGAATTCGTCAAACTAAACAAGAAACTATTGAGATTTCAAAACTTGAAAACAAGTAAAAGAGTATCTTTAAAGCACCTTTTACTTCTTTTTGCAAAATATGGTTTTTTGCGAAATTACCTATGCGACTTATATAATTATCATTGTATAAATTTAATTGACAAAATGTAAAAAAAACCTAATACTTTGGTTATTATTTTCGTTTTCTGTAGCGAACTGTAATCGGGGGTGATTATTTATAGTTTGCAGTATCCACATTGTGCAGAACATCTTAATTTCCCAATTTAAATTTAGCAAGTAGTATTAGCTGTTAGAAAAATTACAAAAAGTTTTGGAACACCCTATATAACATACCTAATAAACTTAACGCAAAACATAGTAAGACCAGCATCGAATTGTTGCTAGAATCAATATTCTTTCTGCTCTTAACGGCGCAAAAACTTATCCAATCGCTGTAGACGTGGCAAAACATAGATCTTGTCATTCCCCCCGCGCTTAAATCGTAATCTTCGTCTATGTTGTAGTTGAAAATCGGATCTAAGTCGACAAAGTTCTTATCGTTCATCGATTCTAGCGCCTTTATAATAGTCTGCGAGTTTAACCAATCTTCCAGCTTTGTAGAACGAATTGCGTAGAATATTATACTCTGAAAGTTTATAAAAAGAAAATATATATATATATATATATATATATATATATATATATATATATACATATATAAAATTGAGCTTGATTTCCCTGACATCACATGCTAACAACTATGGAAAATATGAAAGATTACCTTAACATAATATGTTATTAGAACTTTACGGAAATCGAAGACTTGTAACATGGAAAGCGCATTGTTATCAGATATGCTATAACCTTCGAGGATGTACTTGGCGGCTGTCACCTCCCAAGCTAGCCAACGTTGGCTAAAAGCGGCGTTAACGCTCAACATATGCGGGAGGTGACCTGGATCACAACAGCAGCAACCTGATAGAAATAATAGAAACAAATTAAACATCCCTATTTGCCAAAATTAATAGACTTACCATCATTCTCCTCGACACCTTCGGTAATAGCTTCAACTTCACGCTGTTGGCAGTAGGTTCCCCTAAATTCCAAACCGCGCATTTGAAATGTCACTAGACCATTACCTAATTCGATAATATGAACCAGGCAATTCAAGTAATCCGAAGCTAAAACGAAACAATCTCCTTGACTAACCGGACCCCATCTACCGAGAATCAGATCGCCGCAAAGGGAATGTTGGAGAGATCTAGTTAGATGTTCGTAGAATATCGAATTTAGATTGTTATCGTCGGCTCCTAGATTACGATCCAGATGCGATGACAGTGGAGTGTTTGAGTGGTCAACTCGTTTGGTGTTGTAATCGCGTTCCCAAAATTTTACGGGTCTGACATATGAGGTTAGAAATATTGCGCTGCCTATAATAAAAGGAGTGTGAAAATCTGATTTGTGCACTATGTTTTTATTAATACAATCGATTTTGCATACACATGACAACAGTGAAAAGAACTATACATACCTAAGAACGGATTTAATGGTGTAGACAAAACCGCCGAAACAAACGCTTGTAGAAACAACATCGCCGAATGAGGTACTGAAAAGGGCTGAGCGAAAGCGTGGAATGCAGATCCCCAAGTTATTTGCCAGGGCGCGATGTATGTAACCACAAATTGTATCTAAGAAAACAATTGTAACATTAATAATGAAACAAGCTACCAACATCCACCACGTGTAAACGCGCGTTTCGCCGGTGTTACGGTTCATAAGCACCCCTCTAGGGAAGGTGCTAGCTGTAATTAAAATTGCCGTCTACAGAAGTGGGCAGCTAGTAATGCCTGACATTCTGTGAAGATAAAAGGCTTCGACTAGTGGCACCGCACCAAGGTGGTAATCATTATTATTCATTACTTTTGGTGCGATGCCACACTACCATCGCAAAATGTGGCGCATACTAACCGCTGACTTCTGTAGAGGTGGAAATAGCTACTAATTTCGACATTTTCAGTGGTTGATAACAGTCTCATCCGTACATGTTAACTTAATAAAAATAGAAAATACCATTGGTAAGCTACTTTTTTCTACCCTGTATATACATTCCAACAAATCGTTACCTTCAAAAGGAACTCGCAGGTCTTCTCAAAGACGACGCTCATCAAGAAATAATCGACAAGGAAGCTCTCTTGTAGAACACCATAGTCGTATTTGTAAAACAGCGCGGTGAATATTAAAACTAGGTATTGGCAACTTTGATTCGAATAGGAACTCCTGAGGCATTTCATACCGCAAACGACTATCACGACGGACGCTATAGTTAAACCCAATTTCTGAGCTAATTTCGGAGATTCTTCGGTCAATTCGGCAATAAATAGGAGTGGATAGAGGATATTTCTTTCGAAAAAGCATAGATACACGTAGACCTGCGAGAAAAAGTAAATTTTAGCTTTTTACTACATACAGGTTTAAACATATTGTTTGTTATTTTGACGAAGTTGAACGCCTAAGTAAAGTTTCAACAAATTATCTATGCTCAATAGTCCTAAACAAAAAATATGTTACCGCTTTTCGTATATAAGCCGACATAAATGTAGTGCGGCGCCCTCTATACTATAATTAAGCACTTTTGTAATCTGTTGAAACACATCATCTCATGTCCCATTTAAAATACCTACCATTTCAAACCACATCAATTTAGCCGGTCCACGAACTTGATACTGGTCATGTTCTTGAGATCTTAACACCGGTCTTGCGATGCACAACCATGGAAGTTGCTTTCGCAATTGAGGAACGATATAGTGCAGAAGAAAGCCCAACGATCCCAATATGCACCACATTATCGGGCACAGATTGGGCTGCAGGACGGTGAAGACTGTACTGGCGTGTATGCCGAAGACTAACAACGCTATCAAGCTGCAAACTATCACATCGCTCCTCAATCTCGCGTTGACAGTCTTGCGCAATTTCTCTGGTAAAGGATCCGCGAGATCTTGATCCTTTTCTACGGTATCAGTACTTGCATCTTTCTGCTCCGTTCCATCTTCTTTCTTATCCTCACTTTCTTTAGGTTTTAAGTCGTCTTTTTGTGGGATATCACATTCCGATTTCTTTAAATTCCGTTTGTGCTCACGATACACATCAGGTGGCCACATATTCTTCTTGATAATATTCCATATATGCGATGGATCGCTCGCGCTTCTACTTAGATGATACGAAGAAGCCACCAGGCAAGCACAGAAGAACGAAAACAGTATATGTTGGGAGCTCTTCGGTTCGCTAAGAGCTCCGAAAACTAAGCCGAACATAACGAAAACGGCCAAGACAGATCGAAAGACGCAGTAGAAGGAACCCCAAAGACTAGACATGGCGTTACCGCCGAAGATATGCATATCTATTTGCTCGAGAAAATACAAAAGGAACGTATTGATTTGTGGGAATAACCCTAGAGAGAATAAGAATGGGAAACAAAGGATAAACGCTACAAAGAAGTCCCTGAAGATTGTTAAGAGATCGGAATTACTTGAGAAGTTCAAGTCGAAAACAGATATATTATAAGCGGATGGAATTTCTGTGATATTAGAATGTAATAGGAGGATAATAGCAGCGAATATCGAGAAGTAAACAGGTCTCGAATAGGCTATAACTCGATTAAAACCGTGAGTGGGTGAAGCGGCATCCGGTTGCACACTTTTCAATAGGGAATATTGACAACTAGCTATGATGAAGCAGAGGATAAACGACGAGAGATCTTCGTAAAAACCTAAATGTAACAGCGAGGCTCCCAACACCGATACCAAAGCCCCTAAAAGGATCGAAAGCAACGTTTCGCATAACGTCAAGTTCCTGTCGAGTAATGCTAGTAATTTTAACCGGTCCAACGTCACTTTCACGTGGGTCCACGGAAATATCTTAAATTTATAATACGATTTCGTCACTGGAAAATTATTATTTAGCGTATCGGCGGCTTGTATTATCCTGAAACGGTTACGCGGCACTTTAACGTCCACCTCGGTATCGGACGCGATCGACGAATACAGGTACACTTCACTTAGGTGGCTCGAGTGCGGCATCATCACGGAACTATGATCGTTTTGCAATACGTTCTCGTTCCTTGACGGCCGCAGTAATCTTTCTACGGCGGCTGAGTTCATTCGCGTCGGTATCATCGTATTCGTACTGATCGGTGGCACCGATCTGAACGAAGTGTCTAGGATCACAGAAACAGAGTTGCATACGGATTCGGCACTATTACTATCGGACACTTCGAGTTTGTTGGTCCTTTCGTCTGTTTGCGGCGGGTTCGGCGCTGTCAACGCCTGTACGCTGGTATTGGCAGTTCCGAGCCCCTTCTCGTCGAAGGTGTACGTCACCCAGTTACCGTGTTCGTCTAGGAAGCAATGTACAGAACCGTCGCTGGTGTCGTTGAACGATTTTGCGCAGTGCGTCCCGTGACCAGCAGAGAGCGACCTATAAAGAGAACATTTTATGTTTTACTTACTGTACATATTATAATACGAGTTCGATTAAGAATTCAGTTTTATTTTTATTTAATTTATTTAGTCAATAACTTGTCATCGTTTTAATACAAATTTTTTATCTGCCGTCTGTTGACCACAACTTTTAAGGTAGACAAATATTATATGATAGCCTGTTAACTTCATATCAGCAGTTTACTCTCTTTTAGTGTCGTTTCTAGTTGTTTTGGTTTATTTGTAAAAAATATTCTTCTCAGAACAGTTACGGCTTTAGTGCTTGTTACTACTTGTGCTATAAGTTTATTATGCTGTAAAGTAACGACTTAACTTACTTTCAATTGAATCGTACTGTTCTAAAAAGAAACACATTCTTTGTTAATGTTTTAAATCAAGTTGTTGTAAAATGTCCTTGTTATTTTCTTAAGCATTGAGATTCTTCTTTGGTGTTAAAATTACCAATGAATTGCTTATGTTCTTATGTTACACAAAACTAATTATTGTAGCAATAAAATACTTGAAAAGTCAATGTAAATTTAATTTTTCGCTTTTGTGAAGAAAATAAATAATAACAACATAATGACATTGTAAATAATTCTCATTGTAATAAATTAATATGGAATCATAACAAATCTAAATCTATAAATAGAAATCACATTTTCATTTATTTAGTTAAAGCATTTGCGAGGGTGCTGTTAAGTTAATTTTTGTTTTGAAGGATCATTGTTCAGAAAGCATAAAGATCACTACCCGAAGTTTAAGTGTAAATTATGGAATACTCTGGAATACAATTAGAGACACAAAACTGACCTAGCTATAGCTGTATCTCTCATAGATTTCCTCCCACTCCCTCGCAAAGGATTTTGAGGTCTCCGATGAACCCTGCTGCTTCGTTTCAGTCTACAATGTCTAGGTGGTGGGGACGTCCTCTCCCTAGCTCTAAGCGCAGTGGGTTGATAATTTATCGGTAAATTAACGGGCGCTTCCCTCCTATTCGAAACAAATGAGAAAAACCCCGGCGCGGGCAACAAGCTGCTCAATTCGTTGTTCGAACCGCTGGAAGATGCTTCCTGATAGGCTTCGCTACGTTGGCGTACCATTTTCGTGTTCCTCTTCGGCACATTAAGCTTTCGCAATGGCGGCTGCGCGTTAATGGGTAAGACGAGGCATTCTAAACCTTCAACGGAGCTGTCGTTTTGTTTTAAGGTCTGAGTTAATTTATTTTCGCGCATCGTTTCGCGGTTTTTGTATGTTCTATCAGCTTCGTTTCGGATGGCTCTCCTAGATGAACGTTCGGATTCGCTCTTTACGATCGGCTTAGTCAATTTACTGGTAGATTCCTCTGAAGGGTGGCTGGAAGAACGATTTTTCTTCGGAATAGCGCCTAAGCTACGGGCCGATGGTACCGTTTCTTGTAATACTTTGCTGACGTCTTGTTCTAGGGAAACTACGGTAGTGCTCGACCAATCGTTTTCTCTTTTATGAGATTCTACAAAGAAAAAAAAATTACTAATTTTACACTTTTTCGCATAAATGTCCCCATTAGCAAGACTATATGTGTGCTACTGTGCTATGTAAAACAACATCTGTAGCAACATTTTCAGAGTGGACCAAGAAACATTTGCTAGGTTACTTCAGTTAATAGAATTTTATATTTAAAAAAGCATTTTATTAAAAACTCAATTTCTACCAAAAATCAACACAAAAGTCGTATTTTCAACAATTTCTCGTGTAGTAGAAGTATTTACCTTTACAATGCCGCAAATGTTCGTTTTCATCGTCGAAAAGCCAATCCAAATCCAATTCTACAAGACTAGAACAATTTCCCAAACCTTTCGCCGCCTTACCGGGCATCGACTTTTTCTTTTTGGCCTTTCCAATGATTCTCTTCCTTACGGGATCGTTGATCTTCAATTCGGCCATCAAGCGTTGATTTCTCGCTGTAGCAACGAACTTTGTATCGCCGCGATCGTCGTCTAGAAACTTATTATCGTCAATGCAACTATTATCGTCCTCCTCAGCGTTCGGTTTGAGCTTAACGGTCAAACTTCTACGCATACCGATATCATGCACCGGCTGAGGCACTTCATCACACTCGACACTAGTATTACTGCACGATAGGTTCGAACATTCGCTGGATTTCTTATCGCTAACATCATTATCGGTCGCAAAGTCCGTCCTCGCGTCTTGCATCTCGGGTGTGGCGCTGGAATTCGAATTATCGTTGTCTAAAAGGGCATCTTTAGATGTGGCGCTAGTCCTTTCGTGATCATCACTTTTACAGTAGTACACTTCGCAACACACTTTCGGGTTACACACCTCTTTGTGAGGTAAAGCAAGCACTTTTTTTACGTTAAAATGTTTAAGAGTTAGTAATAACGGTGAACCGCTTCCTTGATTATTTTCCTCATATTCGGAATCAGAATTGTGCGCTAGGGATTCTAAATCGGTATCGGGCCCATGGGACGTTTGATGTTCATCTGATTGTTCGGCGATAGGATAGACGATCTCGGATCCGTAATAAGGACATAGATTTAAATGTTGGTTTCTAATCAAAGTCGTACTAGGCGGCGGTAGTGGGTTCTTAGTCGTCTTGATATTGCCACCGATTATCTCCACGCTGTTCGGATGGACGGTCAACGTCGGAGGCGGACAGCATGTCTCCAAGGCCGTCGATCGTATCCTCCTAACACCGCCACGATGATTCGTTTTGAAGTAATAACCCTCCGAAGTTAACGCCTGGTTCGGATTCTTATCGATGTAGCTCAATTCCAACGAGCCGGTCGGTTTGATCTCATTTTGCGTGTTGATCGGAATAAAGCATAGACTACTGTTGGTAAAATTCGAATGACGACGAGGCGTATGCGACGAATTCGATGCGTTCTGCTCGGTTTCGACGCTGTTGAAAGACGGCCGATGTCGATGTGACAGCACCGTCTCATGCGATTCGACGCTTACCTGTTTCGCGAGCTTGCGCATGTTTGATTTTTGACGGCGCTGCTCGTGATGACGGTGGTGTTTTAGACGGTTGGAGGAGGGGTTATCGTCGTGATGTTCAGGCACTTCGCGTGTGTGATAGGTTACGATCTCGACGACCGGCGGAACTGCCACCTCTTCGCTGCTTTCCGATGAGTTTTTGCGATGAACTTCGGCTTTTAGGTCTGCAAAAACAGATCAGGTACGATTACATTTGTTACTTAATACAAAAAGTGTAAATAAGTTAATATAATTAATCTAGCTGTTAATACGTTATAGTATTATTGATAAATGCATTTCACACATTGTTAATGCAACGTAAAGAACAACTAACCCGCATTTTAGGTAATGAATTTAAAAAAGTCTTACAATCACTTTAAGTCTATGAGAGAGAGAGCTATATAAATAAAGAGATTGAATAGGTACAAATAATAGGAGAATACCAAAGTACCAACGAAGGGGGCGGTAGACCGAATTACGAGGAAAGGAGAGTGAAAAGAAATGAGTTATACAAAACACTGTTAGATCTAGGTATTAATAGGAAAATGATACTGCAATAATCTCAAGAAGTAAATGAAAATCAGTAGATATAGTGAAAGGACTAGAATTCAGGAGTTGAGATAAACGAGGAGAAAGTAAAATTTATGTGCTGGAGAGAAGAAGTCTAAGAAAGGCAATAATTTGAGGGTGTAGATAGTTTTAAATTCCTCGGAGCAATAATATCTAGAAATGCAGGGCGTCAAAAAAAACACAAGCGGGTCTGATGGCGGGAGCAGGATGCATGAAACTAAATGCCTTAAAAAGATTTCTTAGCAGTAAACTTATCTCTAGAAATCTGAAAATGTTCATCTATAAAACAGTAATCCGTCCGATTGTTACATTTACGAACAAAGTATGGATCCTAAGGGAAGTATAGGTACGAAAAGTCCTCAGAAAAATGTTTGAAGGGAAGAAAATTGAAAACACTTGGGAAAAAACCAAAACCTTAAAGAGCTTTACAATGAACCTAGCATAACATCTGTAGTGAAAACCAAGAGAATAAGATGGATGGGTTACATCATGGGCCAACGGAACGAACACAAAAACAATGTGATGAACCAATCAGAACATAATAATTTTGAATAATAGTACATGGTAACAAGAGAAAGCACTAGGACGATTAATTACAAAAAGAAAGGAAGGAGCGTTCGGAACGGTTAAAAATTACAACTACCACTAATTATATTGAAAAAGTTCACCAAATGGTGCTAGACGACCATCCAATTAAGGTTAGAGAGATACCAGAAGCTGTGGGGATCTCGAAAGGACGTGTTTGTCATATATCGAGTGAAGATTTAGGCATCAAAATGAGAAAAAAAAAAACGCGTGTTGGATGTCACGCTTGCTCGCTCAGAACCAAAAACGCATTCGAAAGAAAATTTGCAGTTTTTTGAAGCAGTTTAATCGAAATAAATCATAATTTTGGCCTCGTTTAATTATTGTTAAAATGAAGTCCTCTTTCGGGTATGGCTTCAAGAAAATGACAAGGTCGTGAAGTATTAGCTGTACATATCTTAAACGTTATAAAAGAAAAAGATCTACCAGATTCGTGTCAATCAAAAATAAAAGAAAAGGCCCGTCTATTTTGTACAAATTTAGCATCAACGTGCCAGAAAGCTCATGAATTTCAAAGTAAAATATGCGGATCGTTTGAAGACTGTTACTCATTCCACCAGCATTACAACTCATATCTGTGAGACCGCCAAGAAAAATCGTCCCAGTCAAAAAGAAAAGACGCTGCTGAATTGACAAAAGCACTCATTCTACAAACAACATTGAATTTAAACGTTGACAAACCAAAAGGAAATGGTAGTAGAAATATAAACAATGTTAATACGGCTAAACTTATTTTCAAAAATTACACATTGCATGTTGATGGAAACCTGATTAAACTTTTCAGAGATTAATTTTATTGTAATAAAAGAATTTCACAAAGAAATAACCTTGTTTCTGTGTTAAGCAGGAAACATTTCAGACTTCTTTCTCAATCCACACGATTCATAAATACACTGACTGTCAGTCGTTAATTGATGAAACTAATTTAATATCAAAAAATGTAAAATAATAACTACGTATTAATGAAATAAAAACTAGCATATGGTAAAGAGCATGAATTATCGGCAAGGTAAATCTGTTTTATAAAAACAGTATTTCATATTTGATTTTCACCACAGAACTGATTGTGAAAACTAGTGCATGATGCCTGTATAACATATATTTTTGGAATATTCTCTTCTTTGGCAATAATCTACGTTCAAAAATAAAAAACCATTAACAATGAAATAAACTAGAACAAAGGAATTATCCATTAAAGAAAAGTATGACAAAATCTGTTAATTCTACTTTACTATATTTAAAATCAAAATAAAATAACTTTAGTATTATAAGAATACCATCATTGTGCATACCACTGAGACAATAGAAATTTCAAAAAAATTACGAAGATTACATACCAATAGTGCTAGTTTGCTTTAAGGCAACAACTCCGCTCCTGTGAAAATCTTCCGATTCAATACTATCTAAATCCATATTTACAAATGGTCCTATTTCTGTGTACGAGACTGCTGGTGATGCGTATGTAACTTTACTAGATTCGGCCGGTTGCTTATTTGATAATACTTGCATTTCGATACCTTCTTCTTCCCTGCACATGCAAGAAATAAAAAGTAGAGCAATACATATTTATTTACTTATCTTATTTACCTTTTAGGCCCTTGCCACACGTCTTCAACCTCTTCATGTACACATTCAGTCGTATCATACATATGGTGAAGGCCATAGTTTACTAATTTAATAGCCATAAAAGCTATTGTCACCAAAGCGCAATATGAATACCATATATACTTTGTAGGTGGAAAATACTACGATGTTTATAGAACAAAAATTAGGTCAATCAATCAAAAACCGTTAAAAGGAAATACAACATACCACATATATTGAAAACGGTAGGCACAGTAGAAACAACCAAAGGTACAAGTGAAATGTGTTGCAAAATACATCTTGGTGAGGATCATAGAACCAGCCTCCGGTAAGCGAGGCCCACACTCCTTGGCGTAAAATTTCTAGAGCTTGGGAACCCATCTGTTGATCTTCTAGCATTATCCGATGAATTATTTCCGATGAACAACCTACATGTTTACGCTAATTACGGTGTCTTGTTATTGCGAATCAATGAATCTACGTGACACCATCTTGAATTTCACTAACACAATTTTCAATTCTTGGAGTTTCTTTTTTAGATCTTGTAACTAAACATTAATTTATATTAAACATAGACTAAACGGTCTATTCGTAAGTCATCTAAACGTTTAACGGTAAAAAATACATCCTTTTTTAGTTTACTGACAGACGTATCATTCTCAATTCGTCTGTCAAAAATTATTCACATTATGGAAAATAAATTTGAATCAGCTGATCACAGAACTTTCAAAAATATACCAACATTACTTTAATTTAAAAAAAAATGTTTGAGAGTAATCATAGTTGCTATTGCAAACGCAAATAGCGCTACTGTCAATCAAATATATAGTGTAGTATAAATAAATCTATTTTTCCTTTATTTATTCATCAAATTCATCAAAACTTCCAATATCATTTAGTTAAGCTACCTAAAGTATTTAATATTTTCGGAAAACGTATTTCTAGAAAGAAATCTAGTGAAACGAACAATGGAAATGGTTACAACCATTTTAGATTGTTCCACCAATTTAGTACTTCTAGTATATATTTATATAATTCAGCACAAATTAAAAAATTATGTTGATATAAATAGGCAACTTCTCATACAGGTTCTATGACGCGCTCTAAAATTCATGGCGGCCTTTTTAGATAAATTTCCATCTAAATTTTTAAAACATTTTTTAATAGATTCAATGGGAATGAATTACTTATTGACAATGTAATGCATGTTTCATTACAATGTATAACAAATTATGTTAACGTGTTCCCTGAAAATAAAAAACTTTGAGCAAAAAGAAGAACTGAAAGAACTAAAAGAATACAATTACTTTCGTGTTTGTTTACTTGCTCGATAGTTTGTCAAATCTTTTGCGCAAATTCTGCCCAAAATTATGCACCGTGTAAAATAGCCATTTGTCTTGATTATGTCTTGGCACAGTTTGGTACGCAGCTAAGTACCATATTCAAACTTACTAACGACCAGTTGTATCAACATAAGTTAAGATTTAATCTCAGATTAAGTCAAAATGCCAGGTAGAATGTGATATTTTTGACTGCAATTGTTACATTTCATCTGTTACTTTAATTTAATTGTAAAACTAAATTTTAATGCATGTCGGTGCTATTAATCATAAATATGAGAAAATGGGAGAAAATCAAATAACTCGACTAAAAAATGCAAAAGAAATGTATAATTTAAAGAAAACGAGAAATTAAATAAGCAATGAATAATTTTATATAAATTATACAGAAAGACTAACTTTGATATTTACTGAGAATTCTGACTTCTGAAAGTCGTGATGGAACTGTTAGAGAGAATCGTATCAACTCCAAATGATGCTTCTTTCCGAGGAAGTGTAAAGGACAATTAATTTAGCAGGCTCGTAGAAGAATACCTTGAAACACTAATTTATTCAAGTAATTCATTTAAATGTAAGTAAATTTTGAATCTGAACGCCATAAAGAGATCAATACAGTAATAGGCAAGTATAAGTGAAATTAAATCAAGCCAAAGTTTTATTATAAGTATAAAATAAAGTCTTAAAGGCAGTGGCGATTGGTGGTTCGTTTTCCTCGTGTATTTTCGTTACATAGTACAATATACGCGATACGGAACGGATGAATACACGAGCAAATCGAAGCATTGTAATGCAGGATTTTGCTCGCTTTTTAAAAGGAAAATGTCCAGGGATAGCAAAGCCCTAAGAATGACACAAATCTGAACGCTGGTAAGTTTGGTGACCGAAATGAAGTCCGAATGAAGTTCATTCGGTCACCGGTTGATAATGAGGACCATTCGTGTCCTCGAAACGGCCGTCCCGGACTATTTATTTTTATTATATTATTATATAATAAATTAAACTTGTGTGGTGCGGAGGGTGTCGATACTTATGTGTTGTTTACCATACTACGCCACAGTCCTTGCTATCATTATTGCTGGTAAGTTTATATATTCCAGCATCGGTTCCAGTTTTTATAAATAAATTTTCTAAAATAACTATCACCATACTTTCAGATAAAATGGAAAAATCGAAAAATTTCGAAAAATTTACCACGAAATAGTGCCGTAGTTATTCACGAGAAGTACTAGTGTCGTTTCACTTCACATACTAATAAGACCCATCCTAGAGTAGGCGCATCCTGGAAGAGGATTATTAATAAGGGTATCCTTACTAAAATACAACGTCATGTAAATACACATAAATTTACAAATCAGAATGCATTATACGGTATTAAAAGAGATTATTTTGTTAAGTAATCGATAGGAGCGTTAGTAGATCGTTGATAGCGTTGGTAGTTAGTAGTTAGTAAAACGGTGTGTTAGGCGTTGTGCGAATTTCCTCCAAGAATGACGAAATCAAAGAATGTTTTAAAGGAAGCAGGTCTTCAAATCGCTGCTGGTGGTTCTGCTGGTAATTTGTTTTGCGAAAAAAGCGAAAATGAAAATCCTATATCTACGAAAAATTTAAATTTGAAGGCTTTGTCGAAGTATGTATCATGCATCCGTTGGATTTAATCAAAACCAGGCTGCAGATCCAAAGTAAAAAGGTATCAGCTCCCAACGATCCTCGATATTATAATGGAATATTCGATTGCTTTAGAAAAATGTACAAACATGAAGGGTTGTTTTCGTTTTGGAAAGGTATCATCCCACCGATTTTAGCAGAAACACCGAAAAGAGCCGTGAAGGTAATTCCTGATTTCTTTTACAGTTAAATTCGAATTGCTACAATACTAATGCTTATTTATTCGTTCAATTATTAAAATAACCAAATTATTTTTAGTTTTTTACATTTGAGCAATACAAAGCCCTGTTTTTGTTTGGATCACCACATGCTACACCACTGGTACTAATGATTCGATTATATTTTGATAAAAATTGAATTATGTTAGCATTATTACAGACTTTTTCTTTAGCTGGTTTGGGTGCTGGCGTAACTGAAGCTATTTTAGTAAATCCCTTCGAAGTTGTTAAAGTGACGTTGCAAGCTAATATGGCGAAAGGGAAGGAATTGCCCAGTACATGGTCGGTGACGAGACAAATAGTAAGGGATAGCGGGCTTGGTCTAAGAGGTCTTAATAAAGGTATAACTGCCACAGTCGCTAGGAATGGAGCTTTCAATATGGTCTACTTTGGATTTTATCATTCAGTGAAAGGGTATCTTCCAGAATTTAAGGTAAGTTCCAAAAAATTACAAAAGTAATATTTAGTTTGAGCTTGTTAGAAATTCCTCAAGCTAAAATATGACGATTTAACTCAGTTTATTTTAGTTATAAAGTTGACGGGGTTGAAGATGTGGGGTGTCAAAGTTACCAAGTTATTTTAATCTTTATTAATTAACTTGTATTGCTTTGGATTTTTAGGTATTTGCTAAAGAAAACAAGAGGTTTTATCCATATTTTCAAGTCTACCAATACTTTTATTAAATATCATTCTTTTACATTATTTTTCTTTCTCATTAATTAATCTAAATCATTAGTTAATTTTTAGTCGACATTTTGACATCAAATCACGACTTTGTATACCCAAATTTTTAAATATAATGTTGTAATGTAAATGAAGAAAGCCATAAATCAAAGGTTGCATGCAGATCTAGCAAGTTTCATCTGCTATATATATTGAAACAACATTTTATAGGCCTTGGGAAAACATGTTGGCTACATTATTTATTAACCTCCATTTTCTTAAATATAATTTATTTAATTTTACGACCCCTACTAAGTTATTTATTAACACCTACATTCCTGCGGCTTCTCAGATCGTTTTTTCTTATTCTCAAATCGAACTTATTTTAGGATCCAGTACAAGAATTTTTCAGAAAAGTCGGTATTGGTTTCGTATCCGGTACATTAGCTTCATGCTTCAACATACCATTCGACGTAGCAAAATCTAGAATCCAGGGTCCGCAACCTGTACCAAATGAAATTAAATATTGTTCGACGTTCCGTACTGTTATCATGGTCTATAGAGAAGAAGGGTAAGTCTATTTTAAACTACTACTAAATTACTACTACTACATTTTTCTAATTTTCAAATAGATTCTTTGCCTTATACAAAGGTCTCCTTCCGAAAGTACTACGTCTAGGACCTGGAGGCGCTATTATGCTTGTAGTCTACGATTACATGTACCATTTCCTCATAGAAAAGTTCCCGAATTGATGAAATGCACCGTGCATGAGTTCTATCTATCCTCTTCTGTCCATGTTGAAACGACAATTATCATCGTAATTTTTGGGTTTTTGGGTATCTTTTTTTATTTAATGGATGTCATATATTTGATCGAAATTTCAGGGAACATACGTATGAAGTGTCTTAGTAATAATATTACGACTTATTTTGGAAAACAATGCTAACAATTATCGGGGTTTGGTTTAACTTAAGAGAACCTCGTATGTTGCTTTATACTAGGCCTACTATTGCTTCAATTTTGATGAAATAAAACTCAGCGCGTGAGTCTCGATACATAAATCTCTTTCCTCTGGTAAGTATTCAATGTTCGAAATATTGAAAAGACTATCATATCTAAAAATAAAATCAAAATATTCAATGTGATTGACATTTTCTTAGGAAACGTATACATAGAGATATTTTTTATAATTTTTCTATCGATTATTTTATCGATACTACTAATCTACAAAGCGTCCTTGTAAATTATTCGAGATTAACATTTTTTTATGGACAAAAAATTAACTTCAGAAACCTGTATAGATCGGATTCTTTATATAATATACATGTTATATACTGTGTATAGAAAGTAAACTTATCTGTGTGATAATTGCATTCCATGTAAGAAGTAGAAATTATTAAGAAAACCCGTACAGCTCGACACAAGTAACTTGGCCGGTTCTGTGACAAACATAAACACATATAGAGAAGTCATTTTACTTGTAAATCATGTGATTTAGAATGAATTTCTTCCTTCAATATAATATGTAATACATTATATGGTTTTATTACTTAAGTCTTTTTATGCATATGTGCTGCGTATATTTTAAATGTAAAAGCTAGAATAATGTTATATTAATTTTATCTTTAAGCATTAATATATTTTCCAAAAGAAGTTAAAAACTTAAACTAATATTCGTATTTCATTCTTTTTTGTGCAACTTGTACTGTAAGTAGAAATTGTCTTTAATTGCCCCCTGAAAATATTGTTTTTTCCCAATTTTTTGTTAGATGTAAACGATATAAAATTTAAGTAATATATATATGATTTGTTGACGCAATATTTTAGTTTTATTTGTCGTATTAACACCTTTATTAACAAAAATTCAATTCACTAAATCTATTCTATTTTCACTTATCATTTTACTATCAATTTACATCAGCAAACTCAAGTACTGATCGCCGATGTTTTCATATTGCACTTCTAATTTTATCAATTATCTTTTAAATCTAGATCTTCCGATAGTAACGTGTCTAAGTGTAGTCTAGATTAAGACAAGTCCTCGTATAATTTTAAGGTACAAGTTCCGCTAGGTTCAACTATATTGTTCGATGATTATTGGATCTAAAAAATGATTAATGATATTGGTATTTATTGAATTTTGAACCATTTCTGCCCGTCTAATTCATTTGCAAAAGGTTTCCTCCATTTAAAGGATTAGTAACTAATTATCTAGTGTTTTTCTTTAAAAATAAATCCTATTTGATTCCTTTTAGAAGTTGTCGTCATATATCATCCGGATTTTAGACGAGGTTTTGGCAAGCATTTTTGGGAATTATGCAAAGGTTTAAATATTTCATAAAATAATCTCTGTTAGTTTGCTTACTTTCATCTTAAAAGACCAAACATGGCGATGTTCTCTATCTCTATGTTCTCAATCTAGCGTCTTCTTTACAGATTACGGAATGAAGGTCATTTTTTTCGTCGTATGAAGATAACAAAGAACCAAAATAAAACTTTTTTTTAATTTAATGATATCAATATTGAATATGAAAGCGTATTTTATTTCATACCTGAGTAGAAATGATATGCAATTTTAGTTATTGATCTTAATAATTAAAAATGATAAAAGATGTATGAATATTTATTGAATTAGTATTTATAATAAACGATGTAAAATAATGTTAAATATAAAGGTAAGTGAACAGTTTTTTAGCTATTCCATTAATCTCTTTCTCAGTTTGCAGCATCTAATCCAGTTTGTGTTGTGTTTTATTTATTAACCAGTATATAAATATGAACTAGGTACTTTGTAATGTATAGTAACTATAAAATTTCCCAAAACTTATTCTTTGAATTATTCTGACGCCACACAAAAATCCATTCTTTGAAAAAATATTGTTATTCAGATACAGAGAGAACAAGATTTGAGCAAGAATCGGGCCGTGAGGGACTCTAAAGTACAGGCAAAATTCTAGATTTATGAGTAACACTTTCCTTATGCATACATATTTCGACAACAAAAAGAACGGTTATCCAAATAGGATGTAAGGCACTTTTTCTTGAACTCCACCAAGCTGATTTCTCTAAGAAGCAATCGCGAGGTACGCAATCGAAATCTCCACTGAGGTCGCAAAGTGTAGCAACAGGAAAGCGGTTTTCTTTAACGATATTTTCTAGAACGAAATCCGTCTTGCAATCTTGGAGCGATACAGAAAAGAGATCAGTCTCTTCAACGTACCATGTTGGAAAACCTTAGCTATTGCAGAAGTAACAAAAGTTGGGCGACAATTGTTAGGAGAGATAATGGTCAGCAGCTAGGTTTGACAGAAGCTGCTTTAAGAGCATTAGGAAAGATATCCAACGGAAAGGAGAGATAAGTCAGTTGCCTCCAGAGGTAGAGTTTCATAGATTTTATCAAAACGGAAGATGCTGTTAATATGTTATAGATGGCGGTCACGTTACAACCATCGTGATTTTTTTGTTCTATATCTTAATATGTAGCTTTAACTGTTTTAGTAATTTGTTATGTAAGAACATTATAGAACATCACACCAATAAAAAAGGTCAATTGCTTGAAGTATGTTGTAGATTATGCTACTGACCTATGACATTTGTTAAATTGGTATAAATAGAAACAATCCAACTGATTAAGAATAGTATTCTAAAATAATAAATTTCTATTACGTTTTTATTCAATTTATAACTTACGGAATGAAAAAATTCTCTTGATTAATATTATTTATCATCTCATCTCAATTCATACCTGTTTCTTATCGTTACAATTTTATATTTCATATTGCAATTTTAATTTTGGCGAACGTACTTATCTACATATATCGTAACAATCGTATATCGCTTAATCATGCCATTTTCTAATTTATACCGGCACGATATTAAATCATGTCATCACATCTCACATCATCACCTTAACATTGATATTGGGACTGCAGTAACAAATTTTAGCGTGATGTATATAACATGAACTTGATAATTTAATGGCCGTAGGTTCATTTATAATTTAAAGGATTAAGAACAGCATTTAGCCGTTACAAGATTATTTATTTATTTATATTTGTTGTCAGGCAAATGAAATGCTCAGATTACTTTTTTATTATATGGAATTAGAGACCCATCATTAAGATATTAATGTTTAAAATTTCAAGATAGAGATTACTAATTTAATTAATTTCGAAAGCAGAGATTTCTGTAATGTATTGGATTCTTTTTTTTTATTTTCCCTCATTGGGAGACATAAAAAAATTAGTTTTATGAAATGAAACGTAGCCACAAGCATTTGATTTCAAATGACACGGTTTACTTAGCATATGTTATCATTATATTGCGTAATAATACAAAAATAATGTTGCAATACGCACTATTAATTAGGATAGAAATGTTTAAATCGAAGGAAGTATAACATTTTTTGTTTATATTTTAAAATACAAATGAAATAGCAATTGTTTTACGTGGAAGTAATGACAAATGTGCACTATTAATATTTATCGACGGGAACACCGTGATGATATTCAATACTTAGCGTTTAATTTCAATTAAGTGGCTACTTAAAAAAGTATCTAGACTATTATCTATTTAACCACTTAACAACATTGTGTAATTTTAAATACTATACTAGGAAGTTGCACAACACGCCACTATATTATTAGTCCTGTATGGCAATAAGAAACCATACGCTACTATTGTATTACTTATCATTTTATCATGACGATTGTAATATATTTATGTTTTAATTAAATTCTTTGGGCCGATCCTTGCTGTACTGCAACGTAAGGCCAACCCGCGACAGGAACGGAGCAAGCCCCTGACTCCCGTCAA
>LR736975.1:488-71008 GCA_902654985.2 Oryctes borbonicus | reverse complement strand
TAAGAAAACCTCAAAAGGTGGCACAATTCCACCCCATTTTACGGTATATATATATATTTACAAAATACACATCAACACGCAAGCGCACAACAGACACAAGCACTTACGTATGCGCACGGGAGGCTAAACAAGGGACTGCAAAATGACGGACACGCAGTAAAACACGACATTTTAGAAGATAAATAAAGTGAATTATAAACCTAAGATATTATTAAAAAGCATATATGTGGGAAATGAAAGTGGCGACTCTTCTGCCCAAGAAAGCAGTACCGAGGTGGGAAAAGAGGAAAACTAAAAAGGAAAAGAAAAAGAGGGAAGACGAGCAAGACGTAAAAGACGATAACAACGTAAACAGATATTTTACTTTAGTGTTTTATTATCTAATATATTATAGTAGCTATTAAAGAGCGTTTCTTTATTTGATCCCACATATATAATAACATAAACAAGTTATCGAAAGATCATTTGGACGATTTAGAAGATTACAGTATTTGGATATGAATAGAACAGACATTATACCCGCTACAATAATTGCTCGTTATGCGTTGTACAGCTTATCTCTTATGAACCCAGTTGAGTTATTTAATTAATATATCAATGAAGGAGCACAAATAATAAACAATTAGCACCGATGATGATGATAATGATCATAATAGAAACATCAATATTCAGCAACAAAATGAAGGCGTATTAAGAAGAAATTAACTGGTAGCTAACTTGTAACTTTTTTAAACTGTTTGTAGGTATTTAAAGTAAATAAAAAAAATTAAGTAAATAAATAAAAAATATATAAATAAATATAAATTTTATTTTAACCGCAGTTTGTATTGTAGCTTTCCTTAAATCAAAAAACAAAAATAAATTTTGAAATTGTATAATTAATAAAAATATTAGTTTCAATTTATATTAGTTGACATAACATTAGCAAAATTAATCTTTCCTGCCGCTAAACTTATCTAAAGAATTAGATAATTTATTTAAAGCATCAACAAAGTTTGTCATATTTTGTTACTTTCCGTTATGCCGTGCTTATTTGGACTCTTCTTTTTTTTTTTTAATTCTCATTAAAGTGTAAATACGCTATTGGTAACACTTTTGAGAATCAAATAACATTCACAACTGTACGTATTGCTTTTGGTTTGATAACTAGCCACTTTGATGCAAAGAATGACAATTATGTTTTCCCCCGGCTGTGACGAACGGGTTCGGGTCCGCCCGCAGTGCCGTTTGCGCTCGCTATAATATAAAAGCCTTCAACAAACTGTAACTCGAAAGCGAAACATTTTTGGATATGCGTTTATATAGTTTTTTTCAAAAAAAAATCACGCTGTATTGTTACATCTATACTATTAATAACCTAACAAAATACCAATAATTTGTATTACGTAATAATAATAATGACAAAACCTTAAACACTTTTTTTAACTTAACTGTAAAGATACATAAGAACAATTTAGTTTAAACTTGAGGAACAATAAAGATATTTTAGATAATTAATTAGTACAGAATTTAAAAAATCGAATTGCTAAATTAGCAAATGAATTGTGTTGTGTAGTCACTTATCTTCTTTCCTTTGCAATAACATTCTATTTTTGTTGCCTATTCTCATCTCCGACAAAATGAATTAATTCCGCAGAGATACACATTAATATTTTCGACATTTGCCATATTCCGCGAAAAACATACAATTTTCTTTTGCTCGTGAAATGTCCAACTACTTGGATTTTCACAGGTTACTTTTATCTTTTGAAGTTAATGCGCAAGTCGTCTAGCCTTCGTCCAGTTATTAGCCAGGGCGAAAGGTTGTCGTCCGAGCGTTAACTAGGAACTCTCTGGACGTCTTATCCGGATGAAACAAATTTAAAATTTGAATGATAATTGACGTCCAGTGTGCGCACGGTGTGTAAATCTGAACACAGCCTTGTAGTTGACGGACAGGAATACATATGCGTAGCTGTGAAGTAGTGGGGACTGTTGCATGCGTTGTGAAACAGTTGCGTTTTACAAGGATTATACCGATATAAAGAAATATTTACAAAAAAATCCTTTAATGGAATTGTAGTACTTTTAAATATCTGTTTAGACAAAAAAGAAAAAGAAACTTATACTAGTGTCTTAAAAATCGACAAATTGCAAAAAAATTATAAAACAAACAACTTTTTTCCTTTAGCACTTAACTAAAACTTGTAAAGGCATATTTTATAAATTTCTGAAGGAAATGTCAAATTTTTGAAAAATAAAATAAGTAACTTACTGTACTGTAGTCTTACATTTTACATAATTGTTGTATATATTATTTTTGTTAAAAATCTTTTATCTATACTGATTGTTTCTCGTATCAATCAATTTCAAGGTCACGTTGTCAGAGAAGTATCTTGTTTCTGTTTGTTGCGAGTATAATCACGTACGTAGTTGGGTTGTTACGCGATTTAGAGGCATGATATCCACTCAACCTGGTTCTACACCCGAAGCATCTTTTAAAATAGTTTCACTAGAAGCTGTAGAGCCCTGCATAAGTCATGCTGCAGCAAACGACTGTGGACCATTCGGAGAGCAAGATGACGAGCAAGTATTTATACAAAAAGTTGTTCCAGACACTGATCAGTTATTTGTTAGATTAGCTAGTAATGGAAAAAGGTATATACTATATATATATAGTAACAATACTATCGACCCTCAATTGATCTTTTTGTTAAGGGTATGTGTAATCAAGGCGGTCGATGGAAGTACTGTGAGTGCATTCTGTGTCCACGAATGCGAAGGATCTAGTCGAATGGGTTCACGACCACGTAGATTTATATTCACTGGACACTCCAATGGCTCAATACAACTGTGGGATTTGACTACTGCGTTAGATTTAATGTATAAGAACTGCTCAGGTATGTATACAACTTGCAACTCTTGTTTGGGTAGATAATAAAAGATGGAAAATTATAATTGATGTATTTTCATTTTCAATATATCTATTCTACATACGGACGAATATATTACATAAAACCAACTACCTGTGATGTAATGATGAAATCCAAAATTAACATCAATGTAGTCTAAGGGAAAACACCGATTCTGTATTTGATTTGTGTTTGCTATTTTATGTTTGCGTCAATAACCCGCGTGTCCATTTACCTTACGCAGGCTGCATTGTCAGCGGTCTGGCCTTTATTGCAACAAAAGAATTTCCACATATATGATATTTTCACCTATTATTGAGGTTCGATAGATTAAGCCATCATGTAGAATAATAATCGTCCGATAGTATGAATAAAATATAGTAAATAGACTTTTAATTGTGTGTACCCCTCTCTGGGAAAACTAAAAAAAAATGAGTTAAAAGGAAATTACTAATATTATAAAAAAAAAGTCAATTTATTAGTGTAGTCAATATCGTTCCAAAATATCGTTTAGATTTTTATATTAATAATTTTATAAAACGAAAAGAAAGCCATAAGCTGAATATGATTATGTTCACAATTGTTTATAATCTAAATAATCCATGGTAACTCTGTGGGAGGTGTTCTTAATGAAAGTGGAGATAAAAGTGGTTTTTCTCAAAAAATATTCTGAGAAAAGACCACTTCACCGTTTATAATCTATAAAATTTAGTTAAATAAGTAAAGCGAGAAAGAACTGGGGAATGATATAGTAAAGCTTTTGTATGATGTAGTAAATGTAGTCAAGTACCGTATGCATATATGAATTTAAAACATTTAAATACAGTTAGAGGAAAAGGAATTTTCGTACATTGAGCATTGTCGTTATAATATTAAAATTTTTTGTCAAAAATAATTTGATGAACTATTCAGTAATAGATAGTAAATTAAATTGATAATGAACCATGTATGTCTTAAAACTTAAACGCAATTCTAGAACGTATACTAGACATTTATGGTACTAGTGCGTTATATAGCAAATAACACACGATAAAAGAGTTACTTTTCATGGCATATCACGTACGAATGTAATCACGGTTTAATATGTATTTTTTAATACAACAATTTGACATTTGAATATGACATACATGATATTTGATAGAGTCGTATTCATGGTAGTAAGGAAAGTAATTTATCTATAACACACTAGTGACTTATACGTTATTTTACTTGACTAATAAGTTATTGGGTACTTTGTTGGATAAGAAATTTTAAAGGAAAAAGTATTTGCACAATACGAAACAGGAAACGTCTCGATTATCGTAGGAAGTTTCGACCACAGTTTTCAAATTAAATTCGTAAAGGTACTTGGGCATCCTTGATATCGAGGTACCAAACTTTATGACCTTCAACGCAATTACTATATTGTAAGAAGTGAATTTAATGTATGCACCTATACCGCCTTAAACAATAACCAATAATTTATTAAAAATATGTTTTACAGATTTTGGCAGTAGAGTATGGTTATTCCGTATTTTCCATACATTTTAAATAAAATTTCTTATAATAGTTTTATAGCAATTCAAGTATGCATTTCAATCAAATCCATTTCAAAAATAATGATAGCAAGGACCGTGGCGTAGTATGGCAAACAACACAAAGGTATCGCACACTCCGCACTACACAAGTTTAATTAATTAATCCGGGACGGCCGTTTCGAGGATACGACTGATCCACAATTTTCAACCGGTGACCGAATTATGCGAGAAACATCTAAATCTAACATGCATGTTCTATTCCTACTTTTGAGAAAAATATTATTTACAAATACGTACTTATACCGTGCATAAAACTAAGACATGCGAAAAAATACGGACAAATAGACGGAAGGGTCTCTTATCATTGTATCCCGAAACATAAAACATGTGCAGCCTCACCCCAATAAATCAAATATAACTGACTACGACAACGGTCTCTATTCATCATTGTTCGTAGAGGGCAAGTACTACGAACAATTAGAAAGTACGGCAATTGGTAACCCCCTGTCCCTCTTCATATCCAACTTGTTCAATAGTAAATTTGAAACATGTATGAGAACGGATGCTGTATACTTTCCTAGAATTTGGCTTAGGTATGTAGATGATATTTTCACGGCTTTTAAGACTAGGGAAAAGTAATATTCCGGATCTCCTCGCGACTCTTAATTCAAAATTTGAAACTATTAAATTCTCAGTAGAAGAAGAAGTAAATAATCAACTTCCGTTCCTGGATAGTTTAGTGATTAAAAACAATAAAAGACTGGATATAGGCATCTATAGAAAGGAAACAATTCTAATAGATACATTATGAACGATTATAACCACTGTGAAGAACACAAAATGGCCGCGATTAGTTCTTTATATTCATCAAATTTTTGTTGCTTTTTATATAAACCGTCTCGTAAGCGTTTAATTCCCGCGGCGAAGGTACATTCTTAATAAATTTCAAGTTCTCTAATTTAATTATTAATTAAGCCCGGTTTCGTTTATGTTGCTACACTTAACGAATCTAATCTACCGAAGCGATAACACCTGATGTGTTCCTAGTACCTATCGCTCTTTTCGTTTAACCAATATAGGGTTTATCACAGTCACTGCGTGCAATTTTATAAATTCCCGTCCTTTCTTTCATTTTCGGTTTATTTTTGTTTTTAAGTAAGTTACGCGAACTGAAACATACGTTCATATCTTGACCACTGAGAACTTTACTGATACCTTTCGATATGCTGTGAAAGAGGAGTTTCGCGAATTTCTTACCGTTAGTTTCTACCGGGATTAAGGTTGTAGAATTTCTTACATAATGCCTATGTTGGATTCTCTTAAGCATGCGATCGACATCTGTAGAACAATAACCGTTGTAAATACATACGTTTTTTATGAATTCAAGTTCTTTGTTGTATCTACTTCTACTTAAAGGAAATTTAGTTAACCTATTAATTAAGAAACTAATCGCGGCCATTTTGTGTTGTCCACAATGGTTAGAAGCGTTCATAATGTATCTATTAGTGTTTGTTTCCTTTCTATAGATGTCTATAAAAAAACTGAATGTTTTTTTTATCGTTTTTGATGATTAAGGTATCCAGGAACGGAAGTTGATTGTTCACTTCTTCTTCTACTGTGAATTTATTAGTTTCAAATTTTGAATTAACAGTCGCGAAGGAAATCCGGAATACTAGTTTTCCCTTGTATCAAAGACCGCGAAAATATCATCTATATACCTAAGCCAAATTCTAAGAAAATATGCGGCATTTGTTCTCATACATGTACAAAAGTTAATTATTGGAAGAATTAGAGACTATTATACTCCATATATTTGTAGTAAATTGCTAGAGCCTATTCCAAGACACCTAACAGCGATTATTCAGCAAATTATCTTGCTAGATGTTATTAATTATCGTGTATTTGTAAAATCAATTTGTACATGAATACTTATTTCCATCAATTTGTAGAATGTTGTTTGATGAACCACTGTTTAGTTTTGAAATTAAAATATATGGTATATTAAACTACCGTCTTTAAGTCGTGGTTGTTTACAGCTTTATCTGGATAAATCTTTTATTCGGTTTGCAAAGTAATGATTAAAATTTACTTGTCTTGTTAAATTTTTCAATTGACTTAACTTTTCAAAAATCAACTCAACTTTTACATTGAATAACGCAGTAAATAGTAAAATTAACATATTAATTTTACGATTTCAGTTGATAAAGGTACTGGTGGACCAACTCCAGAAGAACTTTTTCAGTTATTGGATCAATGTGATTTAAGCAACAGTCTGTGTTCAACACCATGTATGTCGCCATCACCATCACTTGCAGCTGCCGCAAGACTGAAATCAACTAATGTAGCATTCTTAAATCAGTTACAAGATAGTGATCGTTCATCGAGTTCAAATTAAAAGTTGCATATTCATTTAAAGGCCTGTTTTGTTATTATTTAGTTTACGTAAGTGAGTGTTGTACTTGTGTGAGTGATTTAATAAGATTTGTAATATAATCATTGATATTATTGATTTAAAGGTGTGCGTATATCGGCTAATTTTAATTTTTGTATTAAAACTTCGTAATCTTCAGGTTAATTTTTTTTAAATCAAAATACCTAACCATTTGTTTTTTTTTGTTGTTGATTGTTTTAAAAATTTGGTCGGCGGGTAACAGTGACCAAAAGTCAGATGGAGCACAGTTCATATAACTAAAAAATTCGTTAAATGTTCCGAGTTAACTAAAGCCTCAAATTTAGAAATATATTGTATAATTACTATGAATACGAAAATTAACCTTGCCGTTGAAGTAGATTGTAGATTGTCGTAAGCGGTGTGTGATTTTATTTTTTGTTACTAATGAGATCGAAGTAGTTCTTTTTTTTCTTCTTATGAAAGGAAAGAATCAAATGTTAATAAACACTAGTCTTACAAAATACAGGCCAGCTCAACTTCTTTTCAGCATATAACAATATTAAGATTTTTTCTCTTTCATAAAGAATTCATTCAACTGTGATAATAATATAAATATAAACAAATTGAATCGTTATGACACGAAAGTATCTAATAAAAATGAAAGAATTGCAGTATGGTATGTTTGTAACCGGTGGATATGTTGGGTTTGACCTCCGTTGACGTGACAGCATCAGATCCGTTGTGGTCGGTAGATATATAGCGTGAACGGAAGATAATTGCCTTCCTGGGCAATTTAAAGAAAAAGTTTTTAAAAATATTTCGTTGCCATCCTGTTTCAATTTTTTTTTAATGGAGCAATGAAAAAACTTATGCTGCATAGCTTTTATTTAATTTACTAAAGGACGCATTTTAGGTACAGGGAAATGTTTACAAAAAGGATTCTAGAAAAGCTGTTCCATTACATTTTCTAAAAATATGTAGGATGTTGCATAAAAAATTGAGATAACATGAATCAAACAAGATAACTGCATTGATTATCTTCTCGTAGAATATGGCTCATACAGAAAAAAATCTTCGAAATTCCAAGAAATATTCAACCAAATAAAATTTTAATCGCCATACATTTTGTTGCAATGAATGTAAATAAACGATGCTACTATAGGTAAATGTCGAGAACTATGAAGTATCGATGTTTAACCATAATATAACTAATTTTCAAATTATCATTGTTTTGTTGAAATTTATGAAATTATAAGCAATTGTACCGTTATTATAAAATATGATGAAAAGAAACACAAAAACATATTGCAAATACCTGTACATATTTGTACATTAATAGAGATTGAATTTTATAAAACTACTCGTTTACTTCATGCTAAAACGCATTCAAATGAATGCGTTTTTGCAATGACAACTATAACACCAAAGTCATGAACAGTGCGACTATCGTATTTTCTGTGTTCACAGCCCTTCCAGCAAAACACAAATGCGCATTCACATGGTTGCAAAAAATAGCACGGAAGGATTTGGAAACAAGATTCGTAACATTTTCTACACACATTCTACAAGCTATACGGGATATCTCACCAGGAACTGCATCTATCCATATAGGAAAAAGTTTATATTGAACACCTTTGAAAGCTTTACGCTAAAACCGATATGTACTATTGAATTAAAATATTTTTAATAATCCGATACTTCCATTTATATTAGCTGTCAACTTTGTTATTTTTGGAATCCGTATACATTTTTCGAAAACATTATACAGCATGTCGGATAATTACGCTTTTAATATAACTACCCATTCCTCTTTCTTATCAAATTGCTCTTGCAAAAATACAAAAAAAAATGTCGCATTCATTACGCATCTAAAATTTATACTTTTCAAGATTTAGAAAAATGTGTATTGTGGTACAATTTCTCTACAAAAAAGTACTCGGCAATGTATACAAGGCATCTCACGTAGTTTTTTAAAAATATCCATGACCATTAGGAAACAATTCAGCATTGATGAAATACCATCTAATTTTCAATTACAAACGATTTCGGCATACGCACGATTATTGATATAAGGGATGGTTAGACAACCAGCCATACACTAACGTAATAGTAGTCGTAAGAAGTAACTGAAGGATGTCACAGACATTGTATTAAAATGTGATCATTAAACTACTTTAAGTTAAATAAGACACATAAAGTATTTTAATTATATGTATAAAACATAGGACAATTTGTTTATTATTGATGGAAAATTACAGAAACTGCATTCTTATTACTAGGCATTCTTTTTTTGAAAGAAAATTGTGCTACAATACACATCTTTCTAAATATCTTGAAAAGTGTTAATTTTCAATGCGTAATGAATGTAATTGTTTTCTTTGTAGGAGCAATTTGATAAGAAAGAGAATAATAGGTAGTTATATTTTAAAAGAATAAGCGTAATTGTTGGACAATTGTTTTCGAAAAATTAATTCGCTTTCTAGTACTATCCCATATGGATGACGGTTCTGCAAAGTTTCAATTTTCCAAGTTACAGAACTTCATCTGCACTCGTCCATCCGTCAAAAAATTTAAATATTTCAAATATAATTAGAAATAGCAACCTACCAACAAACGAACCCTAAGATCGAATGAAGAATTCAAAAATGTAATAATATGTAGGATGTTTTATTTAAAATAAATTGACAGCTGTTTCCGGTATAACCGGAAGTGTCAGATTGTTAAAAATATTTTAGTTTAATAGTACATATCGGCTTTAGTATATTGTCAAATTTTCAGAACTTTCCAATTTATACTCTCTCATTATGCAGTTTCTGACGAGACACCTCTATACTTCAGTGCATATGTATGCTCCTCTAGCAGGAGTCATAAAAATTGTTCCGAATACAACTCTGATTACCCTAACGTTACCGATGAAACGTAAATTATTGCTCCAGTTAAGTTTTCCAATGGAACATGCAACTCCTACTCCAAATGCTCTAGAATTACCAATGGAATACGACATAGTGTATTCCATGTGCTTAATCTAACAAGATTAAGCAAAAGTGTTAACAAGTGTCAGTGATAGTTTTTCATTCGATAAAAGTTATGTGAATGAATATAATATTGTAGTAATAAACGTTGTTAAAGATTTATTTTTGTTTGTTTTTAACCCATATCTTTATCTAAAACAACAATAGAATAACTAAAAACCAAGTAGAATTGTGTTTTTAAAACAGATACAGATGGTTCGAATAGATGAAAACAAGGGGTAAATTATCCAGTGTACTTCTTGTTTTCATTTATATTTGTAAATAAATATCATGACGTCGTGTATATTCGAATGTGGCCGTTTTATTACGATAATTTTTGACTTTTATGTACCTGGTAAACAACACATAAGTATCGGGAATCTCCGCACCACACACGTTTATTATTAATTATTATATAATTAATTAAACTTGTGTGGTGCGGAGGATGTAGTCCACTAGAATTCATTAATTGTCGGCGAACGACAATGTTGGCGTTCACAGTGTTCATTACGGTTTAGAATATGTGTGAACACACGGCCGACAGTAATGTTGCATCAACGAAATAGATCAAACCTGTTCTATTTTGTTTCCAACCTTTTTTGAATACTTCGGTTTTGTAATAAAGAAAGACTTACCTCGTTTAATAAATGCTTTTTTTTGTTATTTTAGATCGTTTGATATTTTGACTTAAGTGGCCTATGTCTGTAAAACCAGAGACGGTTCAGCTCTTATCAGTGTCAAATAACACGCACGGAAAGCAGCAAAATAAAGCATTATTCTCATCAACCGTTAGTCCACTTTTTATTAAGATAAACGCTATAATTAAATTGACGTTTTTAACGTTTTTTTCTGCTTAGAAGTAGCAACTTCAAGTTTTATTTCCAGTGTTGGCCTGCCTAATTCTTTAATGTTAGTTTTATCTTCGTAACTGAACAAATTACATTTGCGCTGTTGTAAATACATTGCATTCATATCCTATATGCAAAAACTAACATCTACACCGTTGAACGTTGATAACTTTGTGGCTGCAGCCACATAATGTGTATATTTGCAATAGTTGGACCATGTGCAGCGTTGGCAAATGTAAAAGCTTTATTTCAAAAATATGAACTGTGAACACAATTCAATACGTTTTCGTATATGCCCGTGGTGCTTCGAACTTGGGAGTTCAAATATGTAGGTATCATTAAATAAAGATCGGGGTAATATTTGTATATTATGTAATTCTTATTTTAGATAACTTGTAAGGCGATTAATAAAGTATGCGTTAACGTTATACATTTGCATAAGTAGATTTCAACAATGTAATATATAAATATTTTTTGGTTAGAAATGTTTCAAATACTGCGCCCACAGTGCATCAGCCGCGCTTACCAATTTTAAGCACATAGAAGCAATATAATTCTATCTGCCAGATGTTTTCAATATTTACTAAGTGAATAGAGAAAATAAAACTTATGTTCAATCTGTAGTTATGTATTTTGTATAATATACACAGTACAATATGTAACCATCTCTATGAACTGTTTCAACGCTATCAGTTTTGGTCTACAAGCCTGATAAATTATACTTATTCTAACTTAACGAAAAATTAGTACATAATAGGAATATGACATAAAAATAACGTACTATAACAGTCATTGGGAATAAGAACAAAGGTATGCAGAAACATAGTAAACATATCACGAAGTGATACGCTTGAATTTCAGTTATATACATATTTATACAATAAATATACTTACATTGCTACAATTATTTCTACTATTTTTGTTAGTAAAAAATAATTAATAATACAATGGTTTCTGATTATGCAACTTTTATTCGTGCAACATCGGACGTTGTTAACATACATTTTGAATAAAATGTTCTAATATTAGTGATATTTTCAGAAGTTCACGTTTGATTTCAATGCCGAAAAGAACATAGTTTTACACAAACGGTGAAAGGCAAGATGTAGGTATTAAAGTTATAGTAAATATTCACATCAGTCGAAATTTTTTTATATAAATTGATAAAATTTCTATGTTATTTAGTTATATAAATAGTTTTTTTTATTAAAGGTTATGAAATCATACAATGTGTATCAATGAAAAACAATATTTTAAAATAAAAAGTACCTGTGTATATTATATCTTTGCTATTACACGTACGTAATGCACTATTTTCTATATTTCTTACCCAAAACTGCAATTCATTGATTCACCTTGTAAATGTTATGTATGGCACCAGTCAGTGAAAAACCTGCGCATTCTCGTATTATGTACAATATGTATATCTTATACGTTCATATTTATAATATACATGCATGCATATAAAACAAACAGCAAACTTCAATTAGGTACAAGTCTTTTGTGCAGTTTGCTTACATACGTGAAATCATATAACGAAAGCTCGCATTATAATTATGGATTTTTTATATACAAAATAGATACACATATACACATGTTTTTATTATATGTAAAGTTGCAACTGTATTTATCAGAGCAATAATGCAATAACTTTTCCAATATTTGACTGAAAATTTTAACTTTAGATAACGAAAATATTTAAAAGTTACAGCAAATAAGCAAACCTAAAACTAATAATCTTTAGCTTTGTTATAACAATTGAAATGATTGCGTTTTACTATAGAATAAATATAATAAAAATACTGACAACTTGCCATTCAAATTTCATATTGTGACACTATCACCCAGTTATTTTTACTTAATATTTACATTACCAAATTTTAAAGCTATGCTCAATAATACATCGTGTATATAGGATCCCTTATTATTGCAAATAACAATACTAAAGCATCGCTTAAATCATTCAGGATAACTGAATGCAAGAATAAAATCAATAAAAGCTTCATCAACAGATTATGCTGTTGGCTTTCCACTAGGTTAAAAATTTTTAGATATATATACTCATATACAAGTAAAATGCAGACTATTTTTGTGCGAGAAATGGATTTATTTAAGTAATTAATTTAATTACTGAATTAATAAACGTGTTGAAATAGAAAAGTATACAACATTATTCTCTTTTATCAATGTCCACTTCTTTATTCAAATAATTTGGGTGTACACATTATTACTGAAAAATCATATGATTATTGTCTCTGTGTGCAAATATTGATTTTATGAAAAATTCAATATCGCATACAAAACAAATGATGTATCATAAAAGGTCGGATAGGAATAAGTCTAAACGTATACCGCCGAGTTTCTCTATTCGTTTTCATCGCCCTAATGAAACACGACGTGCTGAATCGCAACCATGTTTCAAAAAAATAAAAGCGGATAGAAAAGGGCAAAGTTTGTAGGTCTAGATCCATAAATGAATACAGTAGCAGCTTTTCCTCTAACACAAACAAATATAACTGCATAGCAAAAACTTCTTACTAGAAACACTTCTTAACATTGCAGAAGCTAATATAAATAATTGCTACAAGACACTTCTTCTTGTTTTATTTATAAATATTTATATTACCGAAGTGATGCAAATAATATTGATAGGTAAATGTACTAACGAAAAAAATCATAGAATGTAAATATGTAATCAGATATCAGATCCGTATTACGACGTTTTTGGCTGTCGATATGTATGTTAGTTTTGTTGATTTCAAATTTCCAGTTTCGCGTCGGTAACATAAATATGTACTTCCTCCCATACACCTTAAATGAATACATAGGTATACTAATGAAATCATGTTTCCTGTATTATTCTAGTTCTAGTATATGTACAAGACAGAAACTATGAAAGTTTACGAGTTTTATGTGTAAAAAATCAACAAATTTAGCTTTAAAGCTATTAAGTAATGTATCAGGTCGATACTTTTCGTTCTCTTATGCCTGACTACGAGAAAATATTTGTCTAAAAACTCTGTTAAGGGAAATTTTTAACACGGCAACAAGAAATGCAATATTGTAGATTAGCGTCTTAAGGGTAATTACTTTTAAAATTGGTGTTAAAAGCAAATTTCAAGAAGCGATTTGGCGGTTGTATTATGTGAAAACTGTTTATATCAAGATAGATTCAGCTGGAATTTGGGATTACCTCGTTGTCAGTTTTTGACTAATTAAACAAATTACGGAAACCTCACAGCTTTTCAACGTAAAAAACCCGTTTTTTTTTTCTCGAAAAATAAAATCGCACTTGTAGGATAAATAACAATTTAATTTACAGATTAAAAAAATAACAAAATACTTTGCAGAATGACAATTTCAAATAAACAAATGCTAACTTTCACAATTGCGAAGTAGTGCGTGAGATTCATACGAGATTCAACAAATACCACAATAGTGTTCTTATTCCGCGCTTTTGTAAAACATAATCCTGAATTAAATTAAATTACGGGCAAAAGAAATAGTTATATTAAGAATATAGTACAGATAGAATAATTACATTATTACTGTTATATATATATAAGGTCTCCATTTAGATATTGGCTCATTTTATTCAAAGGTGTGCTTAAAAGCAAGACGAATTTTTGAGACGATATTGGAATGTCGTTACTTGTAACTAAACTAATTCAAAGAAATGAAAAGAATACACATCCATCAATTTATTAGCATATACCGATATTCAAGTATATCTATTGCGAGTTATACTACGTTCGACAATTTATTAATGTTACGGCGTTCTATCAAAATAAGCCTGCGTATTTAACACGTATTTTTGTCGTGGTCGTGCAGCGATCGTGTCGTGAGGAAGTGTGCTTGTATTCACACAGCTCGATTTTTTGTCGCGGCTGTGTCGTAAAGTTTGATTGAAAACAAGACATTTAGTAGGCGAATCTGCAACACTATTTCACGACCTGCGAGAAGACGGTACTGATTTATCTAGGTAGATAGCCATGTTCTACCCGACAGCCTATACTAATCACAAAAATACACGTACTGAATTTTAAACAATTTTTTATTTTGTCATGCCAACGCACGGCATGTGTGGAAACTTGAATAGAGTTACTTGTATCACTGTTGTCGTATACGACTCCGACATCCTGTTGTCGTATACGACTCCGACATCCTGTCGTCGCAGTCTTCTTGCCGCGGTGCTGCGACAGTCATCTACGATATCGATTAAAATCGTGTAATGTGAAAGCTTGCATTTAAAATAATACGTAACTGCAATACACCGTGCACAACGACAAAAAAAAAATCGTACGTGTGCAAGCGGACTAACTCGGATCTGCTGTATTATCAATACCTGTGATGTGTAATGTTCATTCAATAATTTTTTATTCAACTATTTATTGAAAATGTAATAAAGGATTATTATTAAATTAATATGAGACATTTCTACGTGCAGTATATAGATTCGTTGAATTCATTTGTACAATTTTACTTACGCCAGCCGATTGTGTGCACATGAATGTATGTACGTGCGGAGTAAAATCCTATGTGGTACACTAAAATAATTTGAAAAAAATACCTTCAAGCGAAACAAAACTAAACTAATTTTTACAATATATATGTTCCCGTATTAAGCCGTTGGTTTTACCATTTGCAAAAAAAAAACACCTAGAACGGCTTCCCAGTGATTAATTGTAATAATTGTTTCAATACACTCAGAGAACCGCAAATCTTTATTCAGTGCACACTATATTAGCTGCTATAGTACTGTTCAAATACTGGACGGTAAATTTATGAATTTGAAGTATTTAGAATACACCTGCGCTATAATGTGATTTACACAACCGCAATGTTTTTCAAATTCAGTTATTAAAATTTGCGTAGTTTCAGCGCATGTTCTGTTTGCTAGCGTCTTTCAACACTCTTTCTATCGTTCTGAAAACTAAAGTTACATCCTCAAACGAACCAAAGATTTCTATATAATGCAAGTAGCTTGCTGCCGGTATTAGAGGCAAGTGTTTTCTGCACAAATAAAAGTTTTGGAATTTCAAATTATTTGAAAATGTAAGGTTTTATTGTTCCAAAATTAGATAAGTGTTGACGCGTTTAATACCCTCAAAATAATCGAAAAACTGTCCCGAAGTCTTTTACTATATTCCGTGTGGCTTTAGGGCTGTTGCTGCAAATAATGATACAAAATATCACAATGCCTTAACAAAATCACTAATATTTTCATTCATCATCAACCTACAACATTTTGCTGTGTTCCTTTATTAAATGGTGAAAACAATATAACTACTTGGGGTCCTGTAATCTTGGGATGCTTGGTTCAGAACACCCATCTCTATAGGTAATGAGTTATCGAATAATAAAATTTTGAAAGCTAAGAATAAAAACTTCTGATAAATTTTTCAGTCTTTTTTTGATAAAACGCCAACCATTATTACTCTACTCTTTTAACTATTAAAGCCAAATTTGTGCGGTAAAATATTTGACGTGTGGGATTGGGTCAATTTAGAGTTATAAAATATAAAAAATAAACAAGTCAAATATAAGTGATTTGTTGACGTGGTACCACTAATGATAAAATACTTATACCTATTAATTCGCTAAGTATCTAGTTTTTCACACTTCGTTTTATCCTTTCACAATATGCAGATGATAAAAAAAAATAAATGTTTTATATATTTCGTTGTTCATGACAGCGATATTTTGTTACAGAATTCCCTTTTATTTATTTTTTTTATTAGATTTAGTTTATTTTAAGAAAGAATTATTTTTGGATCAGTTGAGACGAAACAGTAAAGAAAGACGAAAATACCAACAAAACCATATCTATAGTAAACAACCAATAAATACAAACTCAATGTTTATTTATGAAAATAATGTGAAGAAAGTTGGTAATATTTTTAGATAATTTAAAAGAGGATACGCAATATATGACCAAATATAAAACCGTTTTGCAGGACCCATCTCCACAGCTTACTTTCATTTTTATCAATGAACATTTTGATTTGGCCAAAAAATAAGTATTTCCTAGTACAAACCAAATTAAATGAAGGAACTAGGATTTTAAATAGTCTAAATAAAACTGAAGAATATATCCCGAATTTTAGTACTCTCTTGAGTTTTAACCCCGTTTAAATAAACTAAAAAGCTTTTGCAACGAAAATGTTGCATATAATGAGAACGACAGATGCAGTAATCTGTATTTCTTTTTAATCTGCATCTCTCACTAACTGTGATGTTACAGGTATGTATAAATCTAACATGCATCTACGTCAATGAAAAAAATCACATTTTGCTGGCGCGTTTTACTTGGGTCGGATAAAGAACCACACAAATTGTATTGACTCGAGTCTCATTCCCTGTGCATATACATGCCAAAGCACGCCGATGCCGTGCAATTCATAGTCGATAGTGGAAGTTGTTGGTCTGTACATTGCTAATCACAAAAAGAATCGCATTATCTTATAGTCGTAGTATCTTTTTCTTGCAAGTTGAGGAAATTCTGCCAAATTTGTACGTGCGTAAAATATATGAATTTTTTTCCGAGCCTTACTTGTGCCACAATTACTAGTTACAACGGTAAGAAAACTTTTGCAATATTTAAGCATGTATTCATCAAAACAAAAATCTACTCTGCACTTGAAAATTGAAGATACAATTGTAGCAACAATTATTTCCCCTTTTCTTTTATAAATATGAAAATTTGATGATTTTAAATTAAATAGTTTCTATTGTTCTCTAAACTGGTAAGCATTTATATATTTAAGTCTTACTGCAAAATACCACCTATTCTTTAGCCTTAACTGTGATCCTGCAAATGAGTGTTAACAGTTTACCAGAAAACTGTTATAAAGTGAAATTGAAGTTGACAAACTTAGATGAAATTAAATGAGATATAAGAATTTATATTTAACTTCCATTTGTACCGAGTAAATAAAATAAATCAAAACTCTAACCACAAACACAACCTATATATTAACTGAGATTAATTGAACTTTAAACTTAGTTACTGGTAAAAATGACAATAATTTTAATCTTCATGTAGCAAGTTTAAATTGGTAAAAAGAATACAGCACACGGGTACCCCTACTGGGAAGCCGAACAGCAACAGCTGCTTATCGTTAATTGTAGATAAAAATTTGAAGTGATTCGTGTGATATTTGATAAAATCTAGAAATTACAATGGAAAAAAGATGGTCCAAATCTCACAAGACTATACTAATAACTATTAGTTTCGAACTACGCATACCTCATTATTCTTACAACTCTGGCCTGAGGATGAGCTGTGCATAGCTCGAAACCAATAGATATTTACGAAAGAGAAATGTTGACCATTTTCTTTCCATTTGCATCATTAATACAATAAAACTGTACTGAAAAGAATATTCTATCTTAAAATATGATTCGTCCATACCTAATATATTTTCTAAGCCAACATTGCATTGTATGCAGGTAGGTGTTCCAGTTGAAACTGCAAAAATAACCCAGAAAGAAAAACATGGAAAATTGGAGACATTTGAAAATTTTGTAGATTACACCAATAAGCCCAACTATTCCAAAATAATTTGACACATTTGAGTATACAGGAAGTTGATACTACCTTCTTCATGATAGATAGGATGCCTATATATAAACACATTTTTCACTTCTATGTTAAAGTTGAACATAAGTTATGCAAAATTTATTGTTCTTTAAGTTGTAGAAGAAATTGACTCTTACAGATTGAATTAAAAATGTCTTTCTTGCAAGCACCCTTTTATCTATTGATGCCCTTTTAAAATTGTTAATGTAGTTTTCGATAGATGTATTACAATGTAAACAATATTGTTTACGCACGATGAGCCTATATAGAATATCTAAAACCGAAGATTTTAAGGTGAAAGTCCCCGATTTTTTTACATATTTGTATTTTACACTAGCAAATAAAGCAATTTTGTGCGAGACCCCTTATTCCTTAACTATAAAGAATTTCCAGTTACCTCAAAAAAAGCTTGTTTAAGTACCTTAACTATTTTGAGTAGATCAAGATGACTAATTAAAACAAATGACGTACAAACCTATGCAAAAGAATAGCAGTGCCATGTAGAAAAAGTAATTTGGCTGCGTACATTTTTTGTTTTAGGATCTTTTTTAACGTAATTTTTTTACTGAAACAGAAAAACAAATATCGCAACCTCGATACTGTCGAGAAACACTGCACCGAATCGCCTAAGGAATTATCGAAGTACAAAATCACCTGATCTTATGCCTGTGGAATAAAATAGCGGCTTGCTTTTGCTAGAAGAAAAAGATCCGGAGCGCAGTGATACTTTAAACGGTAAAAACTCTTTTAGATTGGCTCTGTCTTTAAGATAGAGCGGTACCAATTAGAGAGATGCACAATACGTTACATACATTATTTATCATCAAATTTTTCATTGCCGTAAATATTAGGAATGGGGTGCTCAAAAATCCAAAAAGGAAACGACCTAAAATATAAAACACAGTAAAAACAAACCTACAAGAGTTTCGTATAGATGCAAATATTAAATTTGGTAAGTTATAATTATTTAATTAGAACTTTATCCAATTTCTCTAAACACATCTAACTCCCTCGGAAACAATAACGGTAAGCTACAGAAGTACGGATCAACCTTGACGAGTGAAAATCGACTCACCCAACTAAGAACAGCTTTCTGCACATATGGCGTAATATATACTATATAGGTCGCGTAAAGCACTGCTCAGTACAAGAACGAAAATTAATTAAAAAAATGAGTACGGGAGATCAAAACTACATATGTGGACAGAATGTTAGGCTATTGGACTAAAAAATAGAAAGCGAATGAGGTTAATTGACAAAATAGAGGAAAAACTAAGGTGACGATATTTATTCAAAATATCTTCGCATCTCGAACAATTTTCGCAGCTTCGAACTAAAATATCCATTTTAAGTGATCTTCATGATTTCAAGTTAAATGCTACCTTTTGTGGATAGCAAGCGGAAATTGCACAACCTGGTGTTCACAATACTTGTGCATATAAGATGCCAACAAGAATGTGCGTCGATGTCCACAATTAGGTAAAAATTAGTTCAATTTGGAAAGCATGTGCTTCCTAGTTGATAAATTTTTAACCGGTTTCAAGGATATTTTCGTCATCAAGCAATGTAATAGTTAAATATCGATTTTTGATAAAAATAATTAAGATATTAAAAGCGTGAAACTCTTGCGGATGCCGCACACTTTATATTGTCGAACGAAGTGGATATTCTCAAAACACATCGCAAATACAGTATAAATAAAAACAATTTTTCTGGACACCGATAGTTGCAGTTCCCAGTAAAATCTCCTGTTTATATAAATACTACAAAGAAAATAGATTTAATACGTGTCTGTACATAAATAAGAGAAAACTTAAACCTGCCTAAGAAATACTCGCAGATCCCTGTTTCAGGCTAATCCGCCCTTATTAGTGCGGCGTATTAATTTTGTAATCATCGGTAGATAGGTAGTAGAGAATCATAAAATAAAATAAAGCTCCCTTCTTCTCGGCGCTAAAATTTTCCATTTAAACTCCTTGAATTGCATTACTATCACGTACGTAAACTAGGTTGCATAATCAATTTTTACTAAGCAATTCTAAAATGCTCTACAATTTCATCAAATTTGAGGCATTACAAATTCATAACCTGAAATATATATCCTGAATTCAAATTATTTTCTGTTAACGGCCTTTACAACTACCTCAATGATAATAATTATACAATCTTATCAATGTATTTATTTTTTAGTAACACAATTTAAGACTTAAATGAAATGTTTACCATTTTATGTAACTATACAATTTCCTTTAAACGATTATCGACAATTTCTCTATGTTTCAGAACTTCCACTAACGCTTCTAGTATTCCCCTATACATTCCCAATCAAAAGTTTACGAATAAAAAATTTCCCTAATGTTTAGCCTTGGCTCAATAAGGGGCAAAAAATTGGCACTAGTATTGTAGTTATGTACTTTAACGAAACAATTTAGATTTTCGAATTTTCTTGAAATGTTCTTTTGACACCCTTTTAATGTGTAAAACTGTATTTTAGTTATGAAAAGAGATTTGAAATTAATATTTGTTTGCTATGAATTTGTTATAAATGAATACAATTATTTTGTTTTCATATCCGAGTGGAGTTACAGCAGGTTTCATAGAATGTTAATATTATACGTCTGGCGGCCCCTAGCTCTTGATCTATGAGAAAACTTTGCTTTAAAGGTAAATTTTGTCAGTCAGTTTTTTTTGTTAGGATAGCAAAGCGTATACAGCTACCTAAAGCTTTAGCGAAAATTCAACAAAAAACTGTTTATATACTACTAATTATAATTATGCATTCTAGGAGCACCAGATATACTGATTTTAGATAATAATAAATACTAATAATTATTATTATAATTATTCATATGTAATAATAATTATTACAATTATTATTACATAGTATTTAGTTGAAAGTAGTAAATACATAATAATGCGTAATATATACAGTTTAATGAAATATAACATGATCATCTTATAAAACAGAGTATTTTAAGCATGTAATGATGCAGCAGTGTATTTTAGGTATAGAAATTTTTAATTTTACTAATGTAAAAACTAAAAGAATTCTATCAGATCGTTGCATAAAACGAGCAATTGAAACTTGTAAGTGTTTATTAAAAAAGTGCTTATAAAATAATGTGACGCAAGGTTATCTTGTTTTGTTGACATAGAATTTAGTATATATTCTGAACAATTTTAATGTTATATAGGTGCTAAAACATAAAGAAAAATGTAGTTATATTCGAAAAATGGTAATTAATACGTATTGATTTTTAAGAAAAGTAACACACCATAAATAACAAATAGTCCACAAAAACACCACATCGATATTATGGAAGCTTTGCCATTGATTGTCTACATATTATACGTAAAAATTCAGTCGTGCGTCAAATATTGCTGCATTAATTTAATAGTTTTCAAGAATGTTATTGTTCGCAATTGAACAAATCAAAATAATAACTTTTTCAAATATGGCTATAAAAAAGCACTTACGCTGTTAAAGCCACTAAACACGTACACTATGGGTTTTGAGCTCACAACTCACGTTTGAACACTATAAACACTTCACCGACAGGCATATTTTCAAATTACCTTAATTAACCATAAGTGTATGTGATTCCATAGGAGCAGCGGAATCGTAAAGAGTATCTGTATCTTGGGTGGGTTCACCTTGTAATTGACACTGATTCGTTAGAGTACCAGCGCCGCAATCACAGAAGAATCTGTAAAAAAGTATTTATTAATCCAATATGGTGAGCGTAAACAAAAAGTAAGACCTAATGTCAAAATCTGTGTAGTTTGACGATTGGGATAATAATGTATGTAATAGTCTCCAGAACCAAAACTTCCATATAACTTGCGCATTTATAAGTATGCCAGAAAATTAATATCAGTCTCAAAAAAATATATATTTAACATATTGTTCTTTCCATTATGGAGTTAATATATTATCAATTACATCAATTGTAAAAATGAATCAACTACAGCGCAAAATAATGTTTTATAGAAGCTCAAAAAACATCAGCGAGGATTTTTAGTTTTTTCTTGTGCTTGGGCAATCAATACCAAAATCACAACTAATGTAAAAGTTTTAAACGGTGTTATATGTTGTATTTCAAAATATTTTATAACGAAAAGGAGAAACGACCACAAGTATTATAAGTACATTATAGATGATCTTAACGACGACGAAATACTATATTCAGGTGTTCATGTTTCATTTGGCTATGAAACAATAACTTGAAAACTGTAATGTAAGTAAATTTATTTCCGAAACGTGAAAGCACGTGGGATGTCAATAAACTAGAAATAATAATAGTGATGCAATAATAGCAACAATATTTAACAATGAAAAAAAATCAATAACTAGACTAAAACTCTCTATGCAGCAAGTACCGCGCAATTGTCATCAGCACAATACCCTAAATTAGGTCCAAACGAAAAGGTTTTTTAAAAGTATTTTCAAATGCTAGTTTCTATCTTTCACGACTTATTACAACAATGCAACATAGTATCACACAGAAAACAAAAACGTAAATGGGAAATTTAGTCCAATTATCGGAAGTTCTTACTATAAGGTTAAACAGTATTTCAAAATGCTGATAAATAGACGCACTATGCGAAACAGAGCTTTGATTTGATGGTGTAGTCCTATGCTGGGTGCATCAAAATGGTTAAAATATGCAGTGCACATTTTATGTGCATATACAAGGGAACATTGAAGTATTAGAGGATTCGAAAAATTACCAATTGGAAAAAGGAGCTTGACAGAATGCTCCACCGTTGATTGTGATCTTGTGTAAGACAATTCCTTATTTACTATCAATACTAAATCGAGAGTGAAAATTATTAGTTAATTGCTAGAAGAAACCTACCTTAACTTTGGAGAAAAGTCAATCTGAAGTGTATTACATAAACAAATTTCATTTAATAAAATATAACATATGTTGTAATGTATATTTTCACATGTTAGTGCGATACTTTGTGTCTAATATTCCTTTCAATTTATATCTCTCCCTGAAGTTTAGTGAGCTCCTTAGGTATTTTTCTTTTAGTATTTATACTCCATAAATATAAACCTTGCTGACTACAAGCTGGAATAACCTTTTTTATAGCATGATATTTTGAACGATCTTAATATTTTTTCATATTATGTTACTGCACTCAAATTAGAAATTTCCTCGTAAAATATTTCACTATTCACAAATTTATTCATAGTCAGAACGTGTAGTAATAATAATAACATTTAAATCCAATGATTGGTAATAAATAATTTAAAATTTCATACCGTTGCACTTAGGTTTTGAGTTTTGGCAAATACCTATGTTTTTTGCTCATACTTAAGAGTTAATTACTAGAAGGCCAGCTTCATTGTAGAAAAACACCGGAAAGTTACTCTTCTGATATTAGCGGATATTACTTCTTTATACAGAAATTGAAGTAATTTAATTTGCGTCAGTTAACAAGTAATACAAAAAAAACGAAGGTGTTAATTATTTCGCATACATTGAATATTAAATTAATAATATGAATTTAGAAGTATTTTGTTTTATTAAATAACATTTAGTAGTATATAGTAAAAGGAACGCTCTTAAATACGGAAGTAACCAAATGCATGTTCTGCCATTGGTGAAAAATCACTTAATTATGTAGCAAAACCGAACGAAACGACACGTTGCCGAGTGAGGAGGAGAACACCATATTTGTTTATAAAATTGACCTTATGTTTGTCTTGTATCAGTGTATAGCAATTATTATACAATCAAACGAGCGCGAAGAATTTTGAAAATATACCAAACATAGTCAATTAGTATTTCACACAGGCCCCGACCTTCTGTTATGGCGTTTATGTGTTGTATTTAAAGCAGATAGTAAATGTAAGAAAGTACAAACTGAAAGCAGTACAAAACTTACTTCACATAAATTGATTCTCATATAATAAGAATATGCATAGTTTTTATAAGAATATTAAAATCATAGGACAAAATGTTTCCTCCCCCATAGGAAGTTTACTCTCATTTCACACTACTTTTCTCGCACATTTTAATACACGTTTTAGGTATTCACTCTTTATGTATTGGGACATTAAATCAAAGTTTTCTTTTTACCACAAATAAATTTAAATATGTTTAATAACAAGCAAGAAAATTAGTAAAAGAACTGATCTCAAAATAATAAAAATACACACCACGGAAAACTCTGAAAGTTGCGAGCACGGGTTTCGAACGCGAGCGCACCAGGTATTGCGCTATTAATTACATAATAATTAATATTCTACATAAATTAATACATTTTAAATCAAAAGCAAATCGGAGTAATCGGTTCAGATGTTGCGCAAGAATTTATGTTTTCTTCTCCCAACTAGCTCAAAGAATAAGAAACAAAATGTAGCATACTTGTCTGAGCATAATTGAAAACCACATTATATAGAATAAATCTGTTTCTATATTCACTTTTCGTATTTTATTTATTAAGACAAGGAAACATTAAAAACTGTCAGTGCCCATTGTCAGGCTCTGTGTATCTGTTTTGTTTACTTCTTTTTCGATAGAGTTAGAACATTGTTACAGCTTTTTGTAGTGTTGTCTGGTGTACGTACAGAACGAGAAAAGTAGAGTTCGACCAAGCAAGATTGGTAGAGTGAAAATATGCGAATACAGCAATTCCTTTTACTAAAGTATGAAAACACTAAACACAAACCGCAGCATAAAGTATTTTGGTTAGGTAAAAGTCATTGACAAATTGCCACACTTTAAAATTTTTGCAGTTTTTACTTTTCTAAATGTTTATAATTACAGTTCCTATGAGTTTAAGGTAGATATGCTCTGATATATATACTCTATCTCCCATAATATTTAAGAAGCTCATGTGATGCATGCATTCATTTCAGAGGTTACACACCACCGTGTGGTTTATTTATCGGTGAACATACAAATTATATGCTTGTAGAAATTGCATATTGCCAATGATCGCGATGTCTGTAACATACATTAATACGGGTTAAATCGACTTACAGTTAGTGATATTTGATTAATCATCGTTTAATAATCATATTATTTGACAATATACTTTAGTTTGTGACATGTTCTATACGGTTGTAATGTGGGATTAAATATATTATTATTATTATCAAATGTCACTGAATTACTGTCAACGTTTTACAACTTTTAGAAAGTGAATGCTGGTGAAGACAGGCATTTGTACCAGCACAATTCGTATGTTCGCAGATAAAGAAATCTCATGGTATGCGCTATATTATCTAATATATACCAGGTGATTCATTTATTTTGAGACGACTGAATAACTCAAAAATCTTTAATTTCATCGAAAAAAATATAGGTAAAAATGTTATTGTATTAAGGGGGAAACTATATTGTAAGTTCGCATTCAATTTTAGAAGTGCCATCAATATCTTTCCAATGTTAAGTTTGTTTTTCCAAATGGAAACCTGTATTTCTTTAATAAGTATTCTTTTCTCAATATGTCTTTTTTATTTAACAACTATTTACGGATATAAAAAATAGTAAACTAATTAAAACAAACAAAAGAAAACAAGTAGGCTTCTCCTTAAAATGACTGCAGTAAAGGAACAAGTAAGCTACAAATCAAAGGAGGCTTTCACGTGCTTGCATGTATCTTCCCCTGCATTTATCAGTTTCCTGTGTTTATTAGTTATTCTAATTAAGTATGGAAAAATTAACGATGGCAGTAAAAATTGAAATAGTTTTAATTTACGGAAAGGTAGGCAGAAATGCTACTAATTTATATAAAGGTTTCCTCAGAGAAATACACCATTCCGTGAATCATTTTATTGTGCTGTGAAACTTTTTTGGAGGCCGGAGAAGTTACAAAAGAAGAAAAAGCGACGTAAAAAGACCAATAATAGGTGGAAATGACGAAGTTGCTATATTAGCTACTGTTCAAATTAATCCACACATTTCTACTCTACTATTTTTCGCATCACAAAGCAATGTATTTAGAATATCCGTACCGTAAAATATTACACCAAGAGCTTCACGGGGATGGTTTTCAAAACCGAATTATGTTTTGCCAGCGGACTCGAGAGCAAATACAAGTGATCCCTTTTTAATATACTATTTTTCGACGAGAGTGAAGTGCATTTTTGGTTCATAAAAAATCTACATTTGTTGCGTGATGTTAATGATCAACAATCTTGGACAGTCAATATGTGGTGTACAATTATGGATGACAAATTAATCGGCTTTTTTTTTCCATTAATAGTACAAAAACATTCTGGACCAAAAGCTACTGTTACTGGTTTATAAAAGAGACTACCTATTTGGATATTCACGAAATGTAAGACAAATATTGTATAGGGATTATAACAATAAGTGAGGAAAAGATAGAAAAGGGCGACTCTATAAATTGGCCTGGTAGGTCTCCAGGCTTAACTAGTCTTGATTTTTTTTGTGGGGCTACAAACACAGAGTATATCAGGAAGCACCAGCGACACCAGATAATAGGAAAGAAAGGATATGTGACGTGTGCAGACGTAGAAGTCCAAAAACTCTACGGAAACACACGAACCTTTTATTCACCGTGAACGAAAGCGCACCGACGTAAATTAACAACAATCTTAAATTTATTAAATTAATCCGAGTTATTTTAAAGTGAACTTATTTTTTTTTTTGTCTAAATTATTTTATTAATGTTTATATTCGTAAATTGTTAAATAAAAAAAAAATTGTTTACAATACACGTTAAAAAAATATAGGTTTCCATTTGAAAAAATTAAATAATAAACTTAAAAGTGGACCTTACAATATACTTTCCCCGTTTATATGATAAAATTCTTATCTACACTTTATTTCGATTAAATAATTGATTTTTGAGTTATACAGTCATACATATACAAGATAAACGAATCACACCCGATATATATATATAACATTGATTGTATGTACTATGTATAGATTGAGTTTACTAGACAAGGAGGTAGATCAAAATGGAGAGTGAAATATAAATATACTTTTTTTTTATCAAAAACCAAAATGCACATGCAATGTCGGTGGTCGAAAGGTTAGCACTTGCCTTTTGATTCGAATGACGCGGTTGAAAATCGGAGTACGCCTTTTCTTTGGATAAGAAAATAAAACCGTAAGCCTCGTGTTAACATGGTGCTTGACCAAAGGTTGGAGCGCCTCTGAATTTGGCAAAATTTTCGTAGGCTTGGTTAGTATTCACAGTAATCAACGTTTAAAAGTGGGCAACTTAACGCTTCGCCCAATAACACAACAACATATTACCATATCTCATTACTCGAAAAATTGTTGAAAGATGAAATGTATCAATACAACAGCATAAGTAAATTAAATACCATTCGTACGAAATCATAAACTATAAACACATAAATGCCGCACAGATGGCTTGACTTTTGGTTAAAAATTGGCGGTATGACAATGACAAATTCAAAACTTTACAATTAATATGAAGCTCCACAGTCCTTAGAATTGGTTTGTATTTATCGATGCCAAACTATTGGTTACAAATACTTCAGTAGTAGTTAACCTATTCCGACTCAAATTTCTATTCTTATGTAGTCATTACTCAATCTGTACATAGTACCTATAATTAAAGGTGTGTAGTGTTTTTAAAAACGGTCGTACTTACCTATCGTGCCTAATAAATTCCACGTCGTGTCCAGCATGACAGGTTTTAATACAATTAACACAGATGGCGTTCCTATCCGTTGTATTACACGTTTGACAACGATAGAAATCATGCATTGGAAATGACGTATAACTCGAAATTTTATACAGGCATTGTCCATTCGCAACAGCTTTTTCTACTGCATCTTGATTATTAAATATTTTATTACCACGAACGATTGGTTGTACGCCACTAGCTAAACATAGTCCTCCAAATCTATTATTAAAAATTTGATTAAATTCTAACGTAGCGGTTGCATTATTAGTAATTTCAACACCAGCAGCTAATCCGTCAAAAATTCGATTACGCCGTAAAATCGGATGGCTTTGAGTAGAAATAAGGACGCCAGCTTGAGCATTTCGAAAAATATCATTTTCTTCGAGAATGCCCTTACCACCATTAAAAATGCAGATTCCACCATCACGACCGTCAAAAATTTTATTTCTTTTTAACGTCGGATTGGAGTCAGTCTTGATCCAAACGCCGGCCATGGCATTATCGAAAATTTCATTCTGTTCCAATAACCCTAATCCCCCATTGTACACTAACACACCACCATTTTGTCCGCCCCATATTTTATTACCCCTAATTATAGGATTACTACCAGTTCTAATTTGCACTCCAGAATATAAGTGATTAAATATATCATTGTCCTCCAATTTCCCGTGTCCATTATCATAAAAATATACACCAACTTGTTTACCAGAATGAATTCGATTTCTACGAAGTACAGGGGTGCTGCCAGTTGTTATCCACACCCCTGCCAAGGTATTAGCGTAAACTTCATTTTCCTCGATTAAACCTTGTCCTTTTTCGTGCACATAAATACCCCCATGTTGTCCATGATGAATTTTATTATGTCGTACTATAGGATCGCTATTAGTTCGAATTTGTATACCAGCAAGAGCATTTCCGTATATGTTATTGTGCTCTATAAGCCCTCTTCCTTCGCCAAAAATATATACACCACCTTGATGACCGTTATATATTTCATTACGCCTAATAGTGGGATTACTGTTAGACGTGATCCATACACCAGCAAAATTATTAGAGTGGATTTTATTGTCTATGAATTGCCCCAATCCGTTTTCATGAACGTAAATTCCTCCAGTTTGTCCATGATGTATTTCACAGTGTACTACTGTTGGATTGGCACCGGCTTTTACCTCAAAACCCGCAATTCTGTTGTTATGTATGTCGTTCGCTTCAAAGTAACCCTGAAACATATAATTTACGCATTTACACATTAGCAAAAGTAACTATTAAAAAGTTAAATTGATGTATAACTAAAAAACCAGTGTACTTGTCAGTGGCGAAGTGTGCAATTGACGTTGGGGAGACTAATGGAAGTGTAAGATAAAACGTCCATAACATTTTCTTTAAAAGTGTGGTCATTAAACAGTTCGCCTAATTATTCATTTTCTGTGCACAATATTCCTAAATTTGATAATCGATCACTTGTTATAGAGTTCCTCGTGCAATTTTTAGTTTACTTAAACGTGGCCATACTCCTTTTATCACTTATCGCAGTTGTAGCGGGTATTGCATGAACCAATTATAGAAGTTTTGTGGATTCTTGGTAGAAAATATTTAATTCGTTGTCGGTGAGGCAATAAGTGTTTTTTTTTTCTGTATCAGAAGACTATAACGTTTATAATTTATCTTGGAGGAAATTTTTGCCGTATGTATTGTATTGTTTTTACCACATTATACAATAAAAAAGATAAGACAACAAAATGGTCAACAATGAAATAATCAAATCCATTAAAGAATAATAAAGGAGTGCATTTCAAATAAGACGAATGATGAATATGAAATACTAAAATAAAATGATTTAAATTATATACACTGAATAGATGCCGCGATTCTAAATTCGTAAATTTTGTCCCAAAGTTCTCATCTACGCTTCACCATTGGTAAATCTTAAAAAAATATTTTACACGAAATTCAATCCTTTTTCTATACATGTTGCAAAAAATGCCAGCTATAGCTGGTTTTACGTTAAGATCAAAGTATTGGGCCCGTTTTTAGAACTAGAAGTGTTGTCAGGTCAAACAGAGGGCTTCATTCCTAGGGTAAAACGTTTGTTAGGTTTACGTTTATGCTATCTGTCAATTTCAGTTCATTCTTTGTCATTACTTCTAGTGTCCATTCCTTGGCATTTTCCTTTTAATTGCATATGTATTTTCTGTGAATCAGTTGTTTTAAGAACTTTTAACAATGTCAACTGTTGTAAATAATTAATTACTACTTTATAAAAAAGAAAGCGCCAATATGAAAACTCTTCCGGAGAAGAACAAATGATTTTGAATACATTTACATATTTACAAAAATCGTGAATCTTCCTAATGTAGTTGGAGAAACAAGCAAGAAACTAAAGATAATAAAATCGGATATTCTTCTGATTTAGTCGTTAGACACGATGGAAGTTTCGGTAACTCCACTAGTTCATATTAAGATGTGGATTTATAATAAATTTAATGTACATACACTTGTTTCGATATTTGTAGAACTCTGTGGTTACGTGTTCTCAAAAATCCTCTTTTCACTTCGTAATTGACGTTGAATTTAAGCACTGGAAACACTAGATTCACAACATACTTAGCGAAACACGTTATAAGACAACATTAGTAGTACAAAGTAAACTGAGAAATTGTAAGCGTTCTTTGACTACCTTAATCGCAATAGCAATTGTTTGATCACGCATTAGAATATACCTTCGGAATTACAATTTGACAATTTCATTAATTATTTTAAAAATAAGATCTCAACAATACATTTGACGACAGACATTTGACATTACGAGCAACCTTTAAAAATTAAATTTTACCAGTGGTCATGGCCGCTTTTTATCTGTAATTTCTTTCTGTTTGCAAAAACATAAAAAAATATTGCTGTAAACTAAATTTTATGAACGCTTTCAATTTCGTCCAGAGTCTGTCCGTGTCTGTCTGTCTGTGACAAGAATATTCCATTAGCAATACACTCCTTTCCCTAGAAAGGTCTGAGTGCCTTTAATGGCATTTATAGTAATATACTGTAATGTTTTGACGATATGAAATTTGGGAAAATTTTTGAAATTTTACGACATTCCAAATTTTTTTTCAAAAATTGAGGGTCGTGAATCCGGGAATGTCCCTAGAAGATACTCTTTCGGCAGACGAAAAGAAACGTGTTAAGATGTAGAAATGAAAATAACTACTAGCCTTAAATCTTGTCACTTTCTAATACATAAACACCAGGTTTATGTCCTTCTTCGAACCCCTTTTCTTCACTAATATATTACTGAACACACTTACTAATAAATTTTAAATTGAAATATTTACTCAAAGCTATTATACTTGGAGGAAATGCTACGTACAACGTGCCTGGACGACAGCTAGCTCTAAAGTCACAAATAAAATTGGCGTTGTTTTCCACCATTGTTAGATTACGTTGGCAATTGTTTTATTCCATTGTCACCTATGATAATTTTTACCCATGGAAAATATCCTATTATTGAAATATATGCCGAAAGGAATGATTTTTGCTGTAGCATGATGCAGGGACGCAACTGATGTTGGGATTCTGTATTTTATGACTCTTGCCCACATGCAACACTACAACGTTAAATTACACTGCGAATTTAGATGAAACGGACCGAAAGACATTTAATTGACAAAGATAACTTCTATACGACTAACGTATGCACTGGAACTTCCCGTAGAAATTTTTTTAATAGGTGGACAATGTGAAATGTCAAGATGAGAAGTGAATATGGCGCGAATATGACAGCTAACCTCGTTGTTTTTATTTTGTAACATTACAATACATACTTAAAACACCCAACCTAACAACAAAAGTTTGAAACAACCATGTAATTGCGTAATTTTGCATTAGTGATGCACAAGCATCAGAAGCACGTGTTGAATTGGCGTTTTCTTGTAGTTACTTAATCAATTGGTCAATTGGTAATGACATGCGTATTGAAAAATGTTTCAATAGGTTTGTTTTATCGAATCAACCATGGTAGTTCCTACATTTGATTATCTTGCTATTGATGAAGCAAGTTGCCTGTTTCACCAATTTCACTCTAACGAACAAATTAATTTTAATGCAACAATTGTAGATTATTTACATGAATGTGGTCAACAGAATACCGACATTCTTTGTTTTAACTATCAAAATGGTACATTAAATTTATTTGTGTTGTTTGTCTCATATATGTATATATATATATATCAGAGATATATATAGATTATATATATATATATATATATATATATATATATATATATATATATACATTTTCATTTTTGTCTACTCTCAAGTTAATACTCTTTGACGACATTCTATTATTATAATTCTATGTTAAAAAGAAAGCTTACCATTCCATTATCAAAAGTGAAAATTCCAACATCTCTACCATGATGTATATGATTTCGGCGCATAATGGGATTTGCAAAATTCTTTACCCAAATTCCAGCCAAAGCATTTCGACTTATTTCGTTGTCTTCATAGGTACCTTGAGCATAATCAGTTACGTATAGGCCTACATTTTCACAGTCCGAAATATCACAATGGCGTATTGTAGGATTGGCACCTACACCATTAACACAAACGGCTGCACCAACTGTAAGAAAAATTCAAACTGAATTAATTTATTCCCTATCTCGTAGATGTTGCTATGTGATGTGAGTGAGGACCACCATCGTAATATATTCCACGGGTTGCGTAAGATAAACTTTAATTGCTACTTTGCTCTAACGTGCTCTAATATTTGAGTTTTAGAGTTCGTTGCGTAACCACGCCAAATAAGGTGGTAATTGCGCAACAATTTTCCATGATTCGTGCCAAAACCATAATAAATAAAATCATAATAATTAATAAAAAAAATAGACATTCTCTATCAAAGACTAACAAATTTAAATAAACCTATCATAATTAATGAATTACTATAAAGTTCGATAAAGTAATGAAAAAACAATAATTAACAAAACAAGTTAAAATGACAGAACACCACTCAAAAATCTCACTGTATAGTTGTAAATAACAGTAGAATGGAATATAGTAACTCGTGACGTTCAATATCGGAACTGTATGTGATCAAGTTCGCCCGTGTTATACGTAATACCACTGGAAGAGTACTGTTCTTATTTAGAGGTTTATAGTCGCTTACAACATTTTGTCCACTTAACATTGTTCCGTTGATGCAAAAATGACACATATCAAAATAATTAATTTTTCAGGACGAATTTTTCACTACGTGACAACTAATGGACTACATGTTTGTATATTTTATCAAACCATTAATATACACTGTTAAAATGTCGTGTAATTTATTCTATATAAATATATTGGCTTTTAGAGATCATTTTCCAAAATGTTCATTTTTGACTTGTCAATTTTCTATTAAAGTAAACGGAAAATAATATCTAGTTTTGTATAGTATAACACTATATTCGAGTATACAGGACTATGTAGTATTCGTTGTGTACGATTGTTTTTAAAATAGAACAAAGGTTTTTATTCACAGGTGCAAATGGGCCCAACCGGACCGCTTTAGAATATTTCGGAGACCGATCAGGCCGATTCTTTTTTTTTTATGAGATAGGTGGTCCGTTAAGCCCGTTTCAGCCGATAAGTCTCCACAGTCCGCTCGCTCGGTCCAACAAGTTCGTTCGCTGTTAGTTTTATACATTCTGCTTTGAAATTCAAACTTATTATTCCCAAATTTTCGTTTTGGGAAGACATAGTAATTATAGATACACCGGCACTTACTTTTAAATTGAATGTGTAAGTTAAGTATATTCATAATTTAATACCGAGAAATATTTGAAAAATAAAGTATAAGTTTCGCGGAAAATTTAAGTTGGTAGTTCCGTCAGTAATGAGCATGTTCGCTTATTTCTTGGAGAGAATTTGATCTTGATTGCCGAAGTAGCCAATTTAATTTGTCAGCTAATTTTAAAATTTCTACTTAGGTATATGCTCATTTAAAGCACGAATTTTCTGTTTTATTCCTAGTCCTAAAAGTCCACGAAATAATATAACATTGCTCGAAAAGGATAATAAATCCATTACCTGTAATTTCATACGAAAACGTAATTCATAAAACTAAAATTGAAATGATTGTTAATTTTGATAATTAGCGGTGCGACTTGATTGGATCTGCTGTTGTGTTTTTCGATAGACTATAGGTGGGGTGGTTGGTAAATAAATTACTTTTAGCGTAACCCAGGAACAACGACGTGGATGTAGTAGTTTTCTGTTCCCTTTGAGGTGCTTGATTACCGTGAGCCCCTTTGCCTCTCACTGATAAGCTAAATGCTCGAAATGTTGACCTTCAACTTCAATACATTTGTCGATCTGCGTTTCAAATAACTGTACACAACTGAGAAGTACGTCTCTATTAATATGGGCACGAGCATTCCTAATTCGTTCAATCATATTCTCACGAGTTGTTGGTACTTGTTGGTATAGTTTGTCTTTTAGGTATCCCCACAAAAAAAAAATCTGCCGAAGTCAGATCTGGTAATCTGGCAGGACAGTTTATCGGACCAGCTCTACCGATTCAGCGGCCGTGGAATTCACGATCAAGAACTTCGCATGCTACCATTAAATAATGCGCCGCACAACCGTCATGTTGAAACCACATGTTCTGTCTTCTAAACTTACGTCTTCAAGCAACTGTGGCAGCACATTAATCAGGAAGTCTTGGTACGTTTCACCGTTTAAATTGCCTTCGAAGATGTGGGGATTGATTTATCGCCAATTATCCCGCACCACACGTTGATAGACCGAGAACGTTGATGCTCAACCTGACACAGCCAGTGTGGGTTTTCAATACTGCAATAAGTCATGTTATGTCGATTAACAGCTCCATGCTTTGTAAAAGTTGATTCGTCAGAAAATAATACCCAACGAAAGAAATTATCTTTCATTTGTATTTGTTCCCGTGCCCACTGACAAAATGTTAAGCGATTTTCGAAATCGACGCCATGAAGATCTTGATGCAAAGATACGTGGTAAGGATGATATTGCTGTGCTTTAAAATTCTCAAAACACTGTTTTGGAACAATCCGCAATCACGAGCTAATTCTCGTGAACTGACGTGGGGATTATAAGCTACTGCGGCCAATACAGCAATTGCATCATCTTCTTCAGTTACTGTTTTCCGACGGATCCTTTTTTTAGGTTGAATACTTCCTTCGACAATAAACTGTTTGATAGTACGGAAAAACGAAGTGCGTAATCGCGACCTGTCCGGAAAACGCTGAGCATAAAGCATGTCCGTTAATTCCCAAATGAACGCTATTGGCTAAGATCGCGATCGGATTAACCTAATCGCACTTTCCAAAAAGCTCTTAGTAGTAAACAGAACACATCAGAAAATGCCTAGAAACAATAACCAAAAAAATATAATGCTAAGATAGCTTAGCTTCCTCATGGTATTAATGGAATAATTCACGGCAAACGCAACAAAAGGAGAGAAAAAATTACACTAATACACAGACATGTTTCTGCCTACTCGGCGTCATCAGCGTGGTTTCGAGAGTAATTTTTTATCTCTACCTTCTATCGCTGTTGCCTCACAGTTAATGCCACATCTTGTAGGTTTACACGACTTTACAATATTAGATATAGTTATTAAAAAAAAAAGAGAAAACTAAAATAAAAGTAATAATTGAATCTTTCGCCACCGCTGCAAGGTCGACGTCAGACGTACTCCGATTTCGGTACTCGGATACCAAAACAGGTCTCGGCAATATTACGCCCTCAAAAGAAACCCTAGGACGGGTCTTGGTAAAGATACGCCCTCGAATAGAACGATATTTCGGGTTACGGTTGAAGTACGCCTCCCACAAGAACAATATTTCGGGTTATGGTAGAAGTACGCCCTCCACGAGAACAATATTTCGGGTTACAGTAGAAGTACGCCCTTCACAAGAACTCTAAGAACGGAGAAATTAACCGTAGGACGAAGATTTTCACGGAAAAGGAAAAGCTCAAGTATGTACATACCTAATTCTGGATTAGAGTTCTTCCGTATGCAAGGGTTGGGTCAAACGGCGAAGTTCGCACGCTAAGCCGTAGAAAATACGTCTATAACACACTGTGTTTGAAACTCAAAATTTGTAACGGAGTTAACTAATCACTTTCTCTGGGTGAATTTATAGCCGCAAAATAAGCGAAAGGCCTTCCTCAAGGCAAAATTAAATTTCAACTCCAGAGTGAACTTCGGGACACACCCAACTCGTAACAAGGCTTAACGGAAAGAGAGCTACAAAATTGTTAATCCTCACGTTCTAGAATAAATTAGATTTTGTGATAAAACATCACACAAGCGGACCAATCAGAGAAACTATCGAAATTGTTTAAAATGCGTCAGGTTATGTCCTCTATTGCGTAGAAGGGAAAATAGACCACGAAAAATTATTTCCTTAAGAAATTTAGAAAAGTAAACTTAAATGGAGACAAAGACCCTTATGTAAAATCTTCCCGAGAATTAACAAAGCTGTAACTGAGATAAAAATACTGCAAAACCCGATCAAATAGTATTTTAATGAAAATAAATTGGACTGAGCGAAATGGGTTGCCTAACTATAATTCATATTGTATCTGCATCGGGGAAAAGATCGTAAGATAAACAAAATAAAGGGTGGCTGCATAAATTGCGCGTAACATGTTCATCATTGAAGTAATTATAACCTAGCTAACCTTTTATTGCAAAATTATAAATACCAGTCAAACAGTAGGGAAATGCCTGGAAATATACTTTTTCTTTTTGTAATTATTTCATATTGTGTGATGAATATTTAGCTTGATAAAGAGTATTACAATATTTGCTTGTTTCTTGCTTAATTTTTGAAAATAACAACAGTTTCAATAAAGTAATAGAGCAATCACTAATACTGTAATTTAATAAGCGCCTCACAGTAAATGCCACAACTTCCAAAACGACAAACTCGACATTTCTTGGCGCCAAAGAAACGCATGCCTGCCGTTCAGGAAGCAGCGACATAAACCGGGTAATGTGAGGCAGCAGCGATAGAGGATAGAGATAACAAATACTCTCGAAACCACGCTGATGACGCCGGGTAGGCAGAAATATGTCCGTGAGTTAGTGTATTTTTTTTCTATCCTTTTGCCGTGAATTATCTTAGCATTATTTTTTTGTTTATTGTTTCTAGGCATTTTCTCATGTGTTCTGTTAAAAGCAGGATACTATGTATAAAGTGCCATTTGCTATATCTTCAACTATCAGGTACTCTTCATTAAAAGAACAAACAAAAAGATTTTGTTTATTTCAAATGGAATAGCGGATTCTTGAAGACGTATATAAAGCATGGCACAATATGTTGATGCTGAGGTTATCGATTCAGAACAGAACGAGAAATGTTGCTGCGTGTAGCTTTTGCGCCAATTTATACACACCTGGTATAGTGGAATTCGCATAATTGGAGAGCCGCTTAATGAGCATAGTCGCTTATTTGATCGTTCTTTTTTTTTTCAGGAAACAGAAACAGGTAACGTCTCTTTTACTTATATAATTATAATTATTTATATTTTATTTATACTATTTTGACAAAGCGTACTTTTTTGGAACATATGATAATAATTGTAATAGCAACGATGATTGCAAATAAGGTTATATTACTATTATACAAAAAGGAGGAAGTCAGTTGATGAAACTTTTAGGATTCTAGGTATTGGGAGCTACAAAACCTTTATCCAGTGAAAAAAAATTCAAAAGGAGATTATATACATATACTAAGTATCGTCATACAATTAGCGTATTTTGGTTTCGAATTTGTCTTATTAGTCAACCTAACCAACCAACCTAACCAAGAGTGAATTATGGCAATCGCAAGGATAACAATTTTTCACATAATTGCGGAACTATGAACGTAAGTTATTTGGGCAAACGTTCGATCAGTTAAAATTTGAAACATCCCGATGATTTATAAACATCTATTTTCAAGAAATTAATACATAACTAAAGTTCGCCACTTTCCGCGCGCTTCACGAAATTAGGAGAGACTAGACAAACTCATGTTTTGTCGACTCTCGGGGAAACCAGTAGGCACAAACTCATTCTCATGAGACGAATAATGTATACATAACACATCATCTACGTATATACATTTATCCTGTATATTACTAAGCATTCAAGTGATAAATGTAGAACAGCACAAATCTAAGGAAGCTTTAACTTATACTTACCAACAGACGTGCTTCGAATGATACAATGATCAACAGTTGGACTACAATTTTCCCCTACTTCCAAACAAAAATGTTTATGATGTGGCACTGTAGATGTAACATCCGGCGAGAACTTAAGTGTTAAATGTCCGGCATATGCTTGTTTTGCGCCTTCAACAAACATAATGGTTGATTCCGACTCTCTCTCTAATATAACCGATTCAGCTACATTACCAGGAGCAGCGCCTAAAAATTCAAAATTTTAATCTACATTGTTTCGTATCCTCTGTATCAAGAAATAAATCACGGTTGATTTTTTTTTTTAATCGAATAAATTAGTAAGTGTGTAAACATTTTACGAAAATTGTGTTTATCTATCATTTTAAATATGAATATTTGCATTTCCAAAATCAATACAAAAGCACACACCTATCAATGCTACATCAGAATCGATTACGAGAAATTCCCCTCGATATGTACCACCGTGAATGAACACTAACGGTCCTTGACTACAGTTTTCTGTTACGTGACCACTTGAACAAGAGCTATTTGTGGAGTTTGTTGTTCCATTGATGCCAGTACGTTCATCTGCTTCATCTAATGCACTCTGCAATAAGTCAAAATAACGTTTAAGTTAAGAAACAAAGAAATTAGTTGAACATTTTCTAAGACGCGTGCGTTACTGTTTTTCATTAATGTAATGAAATGACTTTTAACGGTATATCACTGCCAAATAAGTTTTTTTTTTTCTAAAGAAATACATTTTACAATTGCTAGAATCGTGAACAAGTGATGAAAGTCGTACAGACGAAATTCTATAGAAAAACTCGCATTAACTCTTGTCATTTAATGTAAAAAGGAATGCATGTTACTAATATTCATGGCATTTACTGCACGAATCTCCAATATGTAATTGATTTTTTCTATTGGGTATACTTTTTTGGTAAATCAAATTATAAACCATGTATAGAATACACTAAGGAAGTGGCGTGTTTCGATTACTGCTTTATCGTTCATTTTAGAAAAACAGATATTTTGAATAAGTTATTTAGATCGAAGAATACCGAAACGTATTTTCGACTCTACAGAATGTCTAGAAACTAGGTCAATCCGGATTTATTTTGTTATTTTAAACGAAACATCTTGTATATTATAATATTGTAGTAGCTACGGAGGCCTTTTCAATTTTTCAAAATGACATTTTGAATACTATAAATCCAGTACGCAACATCAATGGCAACGCAGAAAGCGAAGCAGTCACATTTTGTGTTACTTCATCTTGGGTCTCCACGCGAGTTAGTCGAACGTCGTTTGTATAATTCATAATATGTCAAGCGTACAGAAGTGCAAAAGGCGATCATCACTTGAAAATATAAAAAACTATATCGGTGAATTCCCGGATTTATATTCTGATGGTGCTAAAATAGTATATAGTTTGCGATAAACCGTTATTCTGCTGGCACAGACGTATTCTGCTGGTACAAAGCATGTCAATAGTATACAGCGCACAAATGGTGGTGTGTTAGTTTATGTGTGGTGTGGTAATTTATGTGCTTTACTTGATAAAAAACCGTTTCACAACTTTTGGAATAAATACAATTCTAACTGGGAGCTATTATCACGGGCAACGTTATGCGTGTATCCTACCATCTCTGCGTGAAGATAACGAAAAGAAGATCAAACCCGTAGTTAAAGATAAACGACTGTGGTTAAGAGTGGATGAAACGACAGATCGAAAAGAAAATCCATTGTACATGTTATAGTGCGTGTACTGAAACCCCTTCAACCGAATTTTTCAATCTTATTAATACGCAAAAGATTACAAAAGTATATTGGCGAAGCGATTACGAGGGCAGTACTGGATACGTTAGAGAAATTTGAAGTGTTACCTGATCAACTGTTTATGTTTACAATCAACAAGAGAGTGAACAACTTTTATATGTGACGTATAAAGCTCATGCATCTTGTGGCATAAATGATTCGCAAATGATATCCAGAGGTCGATGCATTAATTTAAAATACTAAGAAAGTGTTTTTGAAATTTCTCAAACGAATTCGAGAACTTTATATACGGCGGCTCGGTATTCCCGAACCACCGGATTCTCGCACATTGGGAATCATGGTTGAAGGCAACTTTTTAGTATTCAAAATTGTTCGAACAACTAAAATTTGTGGTTTTACAATTCAATCCCGGCTAAGCTGCAGCTATTAATGAAAGCCAAACAAGATTTCAAGATACTTCCGTTAAAACAGATTTAATAACTATTTACGACAATTATGTGGGTTTGTTTGACGCGACAGAAAAACTTCAAAATACTGCATTGTCATTTGTGGAGTCAGTCCAGATTGTGAACGATGTACACGCATAGCTAGGTGATAGCACAAGTAGACAAGTGATAGCAAGAGTATGTGTGTTGTGGAAAAATTCGAGGAAGTTATAAACAGAGATTCTAATTTTACCAGATTAATACAAATTGGTGACGGTCAGATGCACCGTCCATTATCTATTTATAAAGATTATTTTAACTATGCGTGCCTTACATCTGTAGATGTCGAACGATCATTCTCAAAATATAAGAACAATTTTTCATCACGACGAATAGAAGACAAATCTGGAGACATACCTAATGCTGCAAACTTTTCAGAAATCTCATTCTATTTGTGCTACGTAGATAAGGTAAGTGGATTATGTATATTAATAATTAAATAAATAAATTACCATTACTCTTTTCCGATATACTTGCACTATACCCTAATGAGTAAAGTTCACCACTTTCCGTGGCTTCACAAAATTAGCAGAGACTAGACAGACTCGTGTTTCATAAGAATGGGTTCGTGTTGCCTACTAGTTTAGCCTGTCTATCTAGTCTTTGTTAATTTCATGAAGCACACGGGAAATATATGAAACTTAGTAATATCCTGGCGTGCAGACAAAGGTGGTCTACTCTATTGATAACATTTTATGTAGAACTTAAAAAAAAAATCAATCTAACAGTAAGTGCATTAGCGTTGCTTGATTCATTTAATGCAATAAGCTTGGGAAATATTGTCCCAACGACGAAAGTAACTGTCATTTAAGGATAAATCACAATAGTTGTTTGTCTGAAAATCTAAAAAAAGAATTAAACATGAATGCTAAGTACACAACCCAAGAATGATTGAGGATTGATATGCTTTATTGAGTTGGTAAGAAAATAATAATAATTTTTATTTACACTCCTCAAACTATAACGTATATTTAGTAAATATGAGCAAAATTGCTAATGGTCTTCCCAGAGTGACATAAAAAATTTTCAAATAAAGAGTATTCGAAGACAAGTGCTGCACAACATAAAATTATGTTCTAGCACACAGCATATTCAGTTTCAGTTGCGCACCATACAAGTTCGATTTTTTAAAATAGAACGTCTTGGATATTTTTACGTATTTGGATCAATTCATGCCAACTTTTACCAATGTTCTCTGTATCTATCTTTCTTCATTTGGGGGATAATTCGATATTTTTGGCAAATGCCGCCGTTTGTTAATCGACCGATATGTGAAAGGCCTTGCACACTACAGCGGTGTTTCAAATTTTATTCGATTGGGTACATCTTGGAGCTTTCGGAAATACACCGAAAAAATTTTCTACCAACTGGCACATATAAGATGGAGATTGAAATAATTGCAATGTTTAATTTATTTTTTTGGAACAATAGTCGAGATTGGCATATTTTTTATTGGGGAACTAGCATTACCGAGTGTAATAAAAAAAATGCTTAATTAATTTTTCCAGTTTAAGTTCCAGCGATGAAATAATTCCAAAATCTTTCTTTACATGGGTAAGCAAACAGTTATTACCCGATCTTCCACCACGAATCGTACTTGTTCTTGATAATGCATCATATCACATCTTAGAGCACAAAAATTATAAAATTTGTTAACGTTAAGCAATGGGTTGCAGCGAGAAATGTGGCACTTAAGCTGGTAAACGTGAAAGTTCTAACAACATTTTCTTTAATTGGCAATGAAGAATGGGAGTTTGTCTGTGGACATGTTGATAAAGTAGTCCATGAATATTTAGAGAAAGAAAACTTACTTGATAATGTAACAGAGGAAATAACTTTTACAGTAAAGATAGAGGAATCAGAAACCAGCGAAGAAAATTGTGATGGTAATGATGTGATCATAATGACGACAGTGTACAACCTTTGCCAAATGATGTTTAGCTTTTAATGAAATGCAGATATAATTTTCTAAAAATAGTTATATAATATATATAATTATATATATATAATAGTATATAATTCCATTCTTATTTGCGCATATTGTTATTTGTTTACATATGTACCTAAACTACTATTATTTCCTAGTTCCTTTTATATTTTTGTTTGGGTTATAAAGTATGGACATTTATTATTCCAATAAATGTCCAACTTTGTAATATCGTAAATATAAATAAATATATACCTTTATAATAATCCTAAACAATACAACAAAAAAACACTAAAGAAACCTGAATCATCTTTATTGTGAATATTTTAAGAGAAAGAGACAATTTTATAATTGAAAATTTATTGAAATTGTTTAACAGACCACATCACATGAATGATATAATGATAATTCAGTTCATTTCTTTAGATGTGCAACGCTTTTTTTGTTTATTAACATGTAATTTATCTATTTGATATAAGCACTTTCTTATGTACCTTTAAAATATTCCTCCGTCCCGGACTAATTATTATATTACTATATAATAAATTAAACTTGTGTGGTGCGGAGGGTGCCGATACTTATGTGTTGTTTACCATACTACGCCACAGTCCTTGCTATCATTATTATATAAAATCTATTGTAATATTTGCAAGATTCGTATTAATGGTAGAATTATAATTTATGTTGTAATTTTTCATAAATTACCGTGAAATCGGTTACCTCTAATCTCTTTCGTTTGAATTTTAAATAGTAATAATAATAATTTGTAATTAGAATGAAATAAGTTATATTTTAACATCAGTAGTGTAAAAGCAATTCCTGCTTGAAGTGGATACTGGCACGGACACGATAAAATTCATACAGTAATGCTAGATTTTGTACAATACCGAGTATTTTTTAAAACGCCTGCTTAATTAGACATCAGTTCTTATTTTATTATTGATGTATTAATACTTTTTTAACATTATTGTACAGGCAAATGTTCAAAACAGTTGATTTAAGAGCCAATTTTTTATTATTAAACAGAAAATATATCGTTCAATTGGTCTCTATAGGCATACCTGGTAATCCCTTCAAATCGTGTTCTTTTTAGAACTGAACAAACAAAATAAAAATAAACGAAAGTATAAGTCAGTAAAATTCTGATTAAAAAATTGCTAAATGTAACTCCACGATTTTTAACCACGCGAAATTTAGCTTTATGTATTTCCCTTCCTTAATTTACATTGCATTGATTGGATTAGGCACAATACAATTTCGATGTTAAATTGTGAATTTTTAAATACAATATTTGTATTTCTAATAAACTGTCAAGTAAGAATTACGAACGTTTGTTCATGCTGTTTTGTTGGTATTTAATCCTGTCTGTTTTTAGAAAGTGGAACCACTTTGTAACAGCTCTTCCTTTTCTTATTGTAATATGTCAAAAATGGATATTGGCCACAATTTCTGTTTTTAAACGCTTTTATTTCATTAGCGATATTCCCTATTATTGCTAAGAGAAAAACTACTTTACCTAACACGATTTCTGTTCTTCTTAGGCTAACTCCGCCATTTGGATATCGCCTCAACTGCAGTTTGGTAAAAAGCCATCTTGAACCAAGAACACAGACTGTAAAATATTAAATCGCTACGAAAATCCGAGAACACATTATATACCAGTGGCTTCAATTATACCGCAATTCTACTCTGTTTTGAAAACTTGTTTTAAACTGTTTCAGCTGTAAAGTAGTGGTTTTTGATTCTGTGTGAATTTTGATAGAAGCGTTTGCCATACCATCTTTGATGCAACTAGCCTGTTATGCGAATTGCCAGATCTAGTTATATTTCCATATTCCAACATATTGCAAGAAATAAATAGGCGTCTGTATATGTAATAGCGCAACCAGAATTATCATTTGTTATATATTCAGTGCTTTGTAGTAAAAATTCTTATCTTGTATCTCGTCTAATACATGCAACTGGAACCTAACTTCCCTATATATCAGGGGCGGCACATAGCTATTACTTTTGGGGAATTCTCAATGCTCAACAAATACAAATAGTAGTAAGTAAAAGATTAGAACTCAACACAAAATAATAAACTCATAAAAAAATTAAACAAAACAAATAGAATAAAAGTTCAGTGACGTAATAAAAATCATTTTTATTTGTACACGAATTCAAGTCCTCTCTCTTTCTGAGAAATGAAATGTGCTGTAACTTTTTTCGTCAAAATCGCTGACACTACGAACACATAATTGACATCATATCAAGAAATTAAGGGGTTCCTGGTCCATAGTGTTTCTTAAACTATGTGGCTAAGAGTAGAAGAATAGTGTTCTGATTCAGCAATAATGCCAGTAATTATAAACGTCTTTATTCTTATACAAATAATAATATAGACAAAATAAAATAAAAAGAAAAAACCATTGTACAAAAAACCCAAGGGGAAGTTTAGTGGAGGGGCAAAGCACCCCAACCACTCCTCCACTTAACCTTGTGTAAACAATCAACTTAAAACTTAAATTCTGTGACATGAATAAACAAAATGAAAGTGCATAGCAAAAAACAAAAACAAAACATGCAAAAGCAGAAATACATATGAAATACAAATACCAATCACTTGCCTCTCGTAAATATACTGGCGTAAAGATTTTAAAATTGGTTAGCGCCATTTCCTTAAATATAGCAGGGATGGAGTTGTAAAGTCTATATAGTTGAAATGAAAAGGACCGTTCATAGAGAAACGTTCTGTGCAGTGATGGCATTATTAGACCCCTAGACTGTACATTAATATCATGTATATCTGTACGAAACGAAATTCATTTATACAAATACGTTGGTATCTTGCAAGTAATAATGCTCTGATGCATACACAGGATCTAAGTATAAAACGGTTACGCATGTTTAACCATTTGCAGTTCAATAGCATATGCGATATATGATCGTATTTTCTGATGGCATCAGCAAAACGCAAATACGAATAGATACAGAAAACCAAAAATCTGTTGAAATTTATAGTGATTTCCTTCGAAAATGATATGTAAAAACATGGCTTACTTTCTTATGGAAATTCTAACATCGCCATAGGCCTTCTAAACTCCTTTATTTGCACCTTTTTACCTATGGAAGAGTTTAATTAATTTTGAGTTTATATACTCTTCTCTACGTTGTATGCGGAAGGAAACTTGCCAATAACGCGATCGTAGGCCGTTGCGCGTATAAACAAAGACAATTTGTAAAAACAATGAAGGTAAGCAATAAAGTCCAACTTGCGTCGTAGAAAAATGGTGAGCTAGTAGCATTAAATTAAGACCATACACGACAGCAGTCCATTTGTTTCTTCCGACTTCTCCATGAATGAAGAAGAACCGACACCGCACTCTTCAAATTCAAATCTAGCAAACATCATCAACAGAACGCGACAACAACGGGCCATTATTGCCGTTGTCTTCTGTATGGGAGGTATATGTGTCAAATATGTTGAATGTTTGATATTCTTAACAGTATTTCGTTTTTAGACAGTAGCGAGTGCAAAAAAGGCCTTAATGGACTTCCCACATATTACAATGAAACGGACCACATTCATACAACATATGCGTATCAGAAATGAGAATCTGTGTCAGTTTGTTTTTCTTGACGAAACATGGATCTTTCAGGATGGTATCATCAGATCTTGGCAAGACAAAAGTAAAAAAAAAAACGTTAAAGCATCAAAAGTTGAGCGAAAGAGATATATGTTTACATGCTGGAAATAATGACAGATTTATACCAGGAGCAGAACTAGTATTTTCATTTAATAGCAAAATCTTAGATTGACATGGTGATATAAATCGTGAAAATTCTTCAAAGTGATTCAAGACACAACCCTAAAAATTTAGAGAGGCCTTCTGCCACTATAATGGATGATGTTAGTACCATCCGAAATAAAGTACCGATAACTTAATCAAGAAAAGTGGAAATTCAGCATTGGCTTACCAAAAATAATATTGATTACGACAGCACTGCGTTAAAAATACAGCCGCTACATCTCTTTCAACAACACAAGCTGCAACCAGTATATACTAGCTGAAATGTATGGCTATACAGTTCTCCATCTTCCTCCATATCATTGTGTATTTAATCCAATTAAACTGATATAAGATACAATGAAAACATACTATGCAAATCATATTAGTAAATATGGCAGAGCGGAGGAAGGATGCTTACAACCATGGAAAGAAGCACTCAACCAAATCAGTTCGGAAGTTTGGTGTAAGTAACATACGACATACTGAAAATTAAATTCAAGAGGGACTGGATTCGACAGAGAAATTCCTGAATTAACAATTACTGCGCGATAATGATTCTCATAGTGATTATGATTAAGTGTGATATATACACTTACTCTTTTTTGTCTTTTCCACTCCCAGTATTATTAATATATTCAAATCATGCCTTTGAAAGGGAAGATGTTCCCAACGATAATAGGTGTGAATACTTTCAGCGATAACGATTCCAATATTGATTACATTTGTTGTTTGTACTCTTATGTATTTTGTTTTTGGAAATTAATAAATACTGCGAAAACTTAAGGCAATAATGATTGATTAAATTTATTGTATACATTTAGTTTTTGTTGTTCCCACTCTTAGTATTAATGTGTTTTCTTTTTTTTAAGAAAAGAATCTTCCAAGTTAATAATTACTGTGATTACTTAAAGCAATAATGATCTGGATTAAATTTATCGAATACACTTGTTGGTTTTTGTTGTTTCCACTACCAGTGTTATTAATATTTATTTAATCGTGCTTTTGAAAGATAATAATTAATATTTACAGTAAATGCGATTCTGGTCAACTAAGGGCCTGTTTATTCACCGAGTATCAATAATAATATTGTTTAACAGCTGTATAACCTAAAAAACATACAGTGCGTTGCTGAAGAATCGCGAAATGCGCATCCAACATTTTAATATATTGTGAAGAGACTCGTATTTTGTTTTTTACTTTAACCTTTTCTTCACACTCACAATTTTAACTTTAATTATATAACCTAATAGTTTGTTTCCATTTTAACAAACACAAAATGGCCAACGTTGTTGAGACGTTATAGCGTCTTAAGTAATGACGTAGCTCGCCTGTTATTGTTATATATTTCTTATTTTCTTTAAAAATTTTCCACTATTAATAATAGTAGAATCTCGCAAAAATTATACAAATAGTTTCTGAAATATACAGTGGGAGAGGCAAACATTTCCGTAACTCCCCCATCACCCAATTGCCAGTAATCATTTAGATATAAAGAAATACATTATTATTATAACGAGTAAAACATACCAATTAACTACTTACTTGAATTGTATTACAATATTTTAAATTGCGCCCTTTAAATGACATATCTTTATAACCAGGTCGAACATGGATGCCACGGTATAACTGGCGAAATGACTCTTTCCACGGATTTGCAAGGTCTGATTCTTCTGGACTAACAAATTCAAAACGACAAGAACCAGGGTTAAACAATGGTAAGTCATACTCATATACACTTTGATAAAGGCGCTTCCTACAAATAAATATCAGTAATAGATATCTAGGAAAAAAGTATAAACACCTATAAGGGTACTTACCAAATTTCAGTATCGTTTGCTATTGTTTGAAACCGTTTACACACTTGACTTACTCGACACAAATCCAATTCTAAAAGATAACTAAATATTGTAAGTAAAACTTCATCAGGAAGTTCATATTGCAAGTAGTGGGCCGCAGTTGCAGTACAATCTGCAAAAATATAAAAATACAAGGATGGTACGTTGCATGTAATATACATTGCAATTCTACAGTTATTAATTTAAACAGATTCATACTTTCATATGAAGCAGAGCAAGTTCGTCTTGGTCTCTTTCTGGCAGGTAACATGGCAGATGTATATCCTTGAGCAGGAGCAGTTGGAGTTGCCGGAGATGTAGGTGCTCCGGCAGTTGCAGCACTTGTACTAGGCCCAGGAATGATTTCGTGGTGTGAAGGAGATTTTCTTCGCAAATCATAAGGAGAGTGATGTGTAGGTATAGCACTCCCACTAGTCCCTGAGCCCGTTGCTGAACCTGCAGAACCAGGTGCTGTTGCTAAAGGAGCTGGAATGTTTTGATTAGGGACAGGACAAGATGGTTCACATGGTTCTGCTGTGAAAGCAACATATCCGTTAATAAACAGTTTTGGGTAGTTGTAATAATTTTAATAACTGCAATCTTATGACAAATCTGTTATTAATATATTGTTAGTAAAGACCACATACATATTAATTGTAGAAAAAAAGACAACCAAAAAATTGATTGAAAAAGCTATATTTTTATATATAGTAAAGTTGGCCGAAATAATAACTGTTTTGTTATTTCCCATGATAATAACAGATGACAGTTTATTTGCTAACACCATGAAGATCAATTCTGTCAGTCTCTTTCTAGATAATAGATATATATTCTCTTACTATACATTACAAATTGTGAAATACGAATACTTTTAGAGTAAGCTCTATGATAAAGCGATTACATATAGAATTCAATATCCAAATTCCATACATACCAGAAGTTGTTCTTGATGGTGTCGGTATTCTATTAGCACCTTTTCTTCTGGATCTTCTAACATACGACCTAGAGGCCGTAAAAGAAGCGCTCGGCATTTTTACAGCATTAACAAAACTTAAGATTTTCAATTCTAAACAAAGGATATAAAACCACTAACACTGGCAGCCATTTTCACAGTTTTTAGAAGACGACGAACCACCCTAGCCAATAGCGTTAGTTCATTTGTAGACACGTGACCTTTAAAATGTCAGAATGGAGTACAAATTTATTGCAATACCTGATTGCCTCTTTGCAATTGGAACATGTTTCGTTTTATCTACCATATTTGTAAGCAGTTTATACGTGTGGAACTCTCATTATGACAGGTAATTTATTTTTGATATTAAACAATTACATATTTGCATCTAAACTAAAAAATTAGGGAACGTTTTAGTGCGAAATGTTCTCGCCTCACTGTTGTCAATTCTATGTGATTCTAACTTATAAGCTTATATACAGTGTTGCTTGAAATTATTGAACCCGGCAAAATAGAATATGGATAGAATGTTAAATCTAGTTGTAACAATAGTTGATTAATTGCCAATATATATTTATATTTACTAATACGAGTATTATTAACAATTGTAATTTAACAATCTATTCACCTATATCTTATCTATGTTGAACCTTTTACAAACGTTCATATCTGAATTTGTATTGATACTTTTCACATCAACAGCGAGAACGTGGAACTATCTTATCCTTCTACTCATTGCCTATTTCTTTTTACGTTTAGTAGTTGTTGTCTAATTCAAATTATCAACAAAACTATTCAAATTTACATTGGTTATATAGTTTTAATATTTTGCGACTTCTTAATCCGTGCTCAATATTATACAGGGCAATTCATACAACCTGTTCATTAAAAGTTTTTGACTGTAATGATATCTCGATTTTTAAACTTCAGGGTTAAGCATAGTTACCTGTAATCTATTTAGAACAAATAACTTCGTCAATGTCACACTTGAAAGTCATACCCAACTTTAATATTGTAAACCTTACATTTTTTTGTTGCATTTTTAGATTCTACTGGGCATTTTAAAGCTAACTTTATAGAATAGCTTCTTACCTATCGGTTACCGTTTTAAAGTTATTTTGACTTTTGTGAAAAAGAGCAAAAAAAATGTATAATGCATTAGAGTGTGTAACAGCTATACAGCAAAAGGTTGAAAACTCTTATGTGAATTGTGGGGGATACAAGTACTTTGCTATTTAACCAAGGCATAAAAAGTAAACAAAATTATACAGCTGTTCCACAACCTAGGGTTGATTTGGCGTAACTTAGTACTAAAAGTATTTTATTCAAATGGAACGCCCTGTATATTTTTACACCATGTGATGTAGAATTGAATTCTCGAAAAGCTACACGTGTTTTTATAACCTCTCTATCGCTTCTTTTAGGATTAGTGATTTTCAGAAAATGTAGTTTTGAATTAGCACTTTCTTGGAAAATTGGCACGTACTAGGTCGTGATGACTATGGAGCATATCAATCTACACTCAAATGATCTGTTAAATTATCTCGGTTTATGTTGTTGTGTGCATTAGCAAAAATGAAAAACCATTTTGATATTTATAGAAGCGACGTGTCTTGAATTAATTTTTATTCGCGAAGAATGTAATAACATTATAAGCAGATCTTGGCGAGTGTTTAATGAGTGATATCCTTATTTACCGCCTATAAGCAGAACACATTTTTGAGAACTTCAAGAAAACTTTTTACTTACTGGAGAATGGAGGCATAATAAGCAGATGCCTATAACGGAGGATGAAGACTATGAAATAAAGGTAGTAGTTTACTTTCACAGCCACTCTCACAGTTCCATACATCTTGCTGCTGCGGAAATAGGTATCAATACAGCGCATTTTGTCAATATATAAAATGCACGCATACGCCTTTAATTCTGGCGCTGAGGCTGGGCGTCTCGCTTTATGCAAGCGAATATTAAAATGGCTCCTGGAAGATCCAGAGTTTTTACAAAAAATTATTTGGACAGATGAATCCAAATTTACCAGAGAGGGTACTGTTAATAAACGCAACTGGCACTGCTGGGCACCGCAAGGCCCTCACTTAGTTCGTGAAGCTAGCTTTCAGAGTACATTTGGTTTTAATGTATTTTGTTTAATAATTAATGGGAGAATTCGTCAAATTTATGAAGGCACATTAAACAGAGAGCGATGTACGGTAATTCTGAGGCAATGCGTAGCAGACTTTCTCGACGAGTTGCTTCTGTTAGATCGAAAAGGTTGCTGGTACCAAATGGATAAGACTCATTGTTTTTATGAGGTAGATCGTTTACTGAGTGCAATGTTTAATGATAGGTGGATTGGACGCAACGGACCTTAACTTGGTCACCAAGATCTCCTGACTTGGATTTTCTTTTTTGGGGACAAAATCATTGGTATATTCGGTCATCGTACAGACCGAAGCAGAATGAGAGCGACGAGTATGAGAAGCGTTTGATATAATAAATAAAACAGGTTACAATAGCTGTAGTTGAGAGGAGACATGATTTTAAAGTGTTTGTAAGCGAACAGAGGCTATATATACAACACTTATAATGTTATTGCACATAATACACATACAGCATTTCGTTTTTGATATTTTTGTATTCAGCAAATTTTATTTTCTCATACTATATTTTGTTTATTATTTATATGCTTTAAATATTAAAATTGTTTTTCACCGCCTATTATTAATTAAATACTAATTCAAAATTACATTTTCTGAAAATCACTAATCCTAAAACAAGCCATAGAGATAGGTATAAGAGTACTTATGGCTTTTTGATAGAAAATTCAATTCTACATCACATGGTGTCAAAATATACAAGGTGTTCCATTTGGAAAAAAATACTTTTGGTACTACGCCAAATAAACCATAGGTTGTGGGAAACCCTTTATCATTTTGTTTACTTTTTATGCCTTGGTTAAATAGTAGAGTACCTGTACCCTCCACAATTGACACAAAGGTTTTCTACCTTTTACTCTATAGCTGTTACACGTCTTTAATCCATCATATATCAAAATAACTCTAAAACGGTAACCGGTAGGTAAGATGTAATAAAATTGGTTTTAAAATGCTAGTAGAATCTAAAAATGCAACAAAAAATATAGGTACAAATTCAAGAACTTTTAATGGACGGATTCCGTGAATTACCGTATATATTATGATATGATATATTATATTATGTTATTATATTATATTATATTATGTTATATATTATAATTTGTATATTATAGTTCGTACAATAAGTTGGAATGAAATATTTTAGCCGCTGGCGTTACTATGGCAATGATAATACTTGACTAAATAACAAACTAAATTCAATCACAACTCAGCCGGTATACGTACGTTTTGGATGCACAATTTTCGCGGCCAGTCTTTTTTTAGCTCTCAGATGGAGTATTGTTATTTAGTATATTTTTTCGAATTTTTATATAACCCCAAATCTGTGTGTTTATCATAAACTTTAAAATGAACAGAATTAGTGTAATTTTGTAACTTTAGTAAACTTTTCTTGGGAGAAAAAAATTTGAACGAAAAGGGTAGATAGGTCACAACATCAATTAAAGTTGGAGCAAGTAACAGAAAGAAAACCTGTAAACAAAACGTCCACACGACGCTTGTTCATGGAAATTAATGGATGGGTATGTGGATATGAAGTTTCAAATTTATTATATCGTTTTCCGTGCGTTATTCTATAATAATGCGTCTGGATCATCAAATTTCAATTGGGCTATAACTGGTGTGAAAGATCATCACTTAACCGGTAAAATAAAGAAACATAAATCTTGAGGTCTCATTAATGCCGGTATTACGTTTGCTTTATTTGATAAAACAAATATTCTTAATTCAGCTTATCGACATGTTGCCGATTATAACGGGAAAATTATGAGAAATCGTTATACCGTGTCGAGACGACTCAATCAGATACATACAATATTTACATGGACATTTGTTTTGTGGTTGCTCTGTCCCACCCGAAAGACAAAAAAAAAAAAACTTTGGCAGTGGTATTATAATTAAAATAGATAATTATACAAACAAACAATCAATAGTTCGGATAATCCTCGGAAATTAAAAAAATCCTGTGTGTAGCAGTGTAAAGCGAAGATTTTATTATATTTTTTTTACAATCGCGCGTTCCTCATCGAAAGGTCACGAACCACCACTGGTACTTATAGCGATTCTTACTGATTTTCAAATTAAATGTAAACTAACTGTTAAAGTATTTTAACTAAATGCACGTGCTTTGCTACTAATGGACATTAATGGAGTAAGGAGATTTGTATTTTCTTTTAACGCTTTGTCAATTGTTTGAACATATTTTTGGAATTTATTGTCTGATCTAATGACCATGTTAAAACATAAGTGTGTGGCTAAGAACCGTCGTGATTCTCGACCGTTGTTGACCCACGCACTTGTGATTTAACACGACGTGTTTCAGCGAGGTGATGAAGATGGATGCAAAAGAAATATGTCTTTTGCCGGCTGTAGAAATATTTCTCTTATTACATTTTCATCCTTCTAATTAATTTTCGATATATATTTCGATCCCTTTCTTCTGATGTTTCTTCTTCATGCCTCCTTTTCATTTTGTTTTTCAGTGTTCGGCACTCTTCCATGGCAAATCTCTCTTTCTTTGCTTAGTCATTTTGCCAAAAAATCAAGAATTTCTCTGTTGAAAACACATACAGTTATTTATAAAAGTCACATCACTTACTTTCTTACCTAGATGATAAAATAAGACTTTCTTACGTCATATGAGGTATTGAAGATTCAACTTTCTAACAATATAATAATAATTGAAACTTTTACTCGGCGGCCAGTCCACACTAAATCTTCAACTTCAACGAACTGAAGAAAAAAAAATTCTTCAGTTCGTACTTCAAGAGGTCTTCCACACTTTGGGTTGTCACGCCCTATCTGAATGAACTGCTTGCATCAATATTTCACTTGGAAATAAAATGGATTATTTTCTCCATACATTGCTACCATTCTCTTGCGGATATTTTGAGCTTCACTTCTTTAAACTGATATATAAAGAACAAATGTTAAACGATTGGAACTAAACTTGAAGATGACACTACAAAATGTCACAGAAACTTGACATAAGACGCCTTAGCATATTGTTTTCATAGCTAAGTAAATAACATAAAAAGCCCCTCTCAGGGCATAAGTATGCATCGTTTGTAAGTAATTTATAAGTTTTGTGTAGTTGTTTGGATTCAGTTACATACGTTATAAACAATTGCACTTCCATGGTATTATCATACTTTAGGCACTAGGTTAGGTGTTACAACAGTTTTACTAAGGAAGCTAATTCAAGAAATAGTCATTCTTGTGTTATAATGATTATTTCTTTCCTATTATTAACTCAAAATGATTTTTATTTTAAGTGCGATGCAGAAATTGTTTTATTTTTTTTACGGAATATTTATTTGTTTTACATTTTTCTTATACAACAAATAAATCCGTTTCTGTTAAACGGATTTATTTTGACGATGACTTTTGCCTATATAAGAATGTCTTAGATTTCCGAGTTTTTTTATTTAATGTTGTTCTACTAACCCATTTTGTGTTTATCATTATTGAATAGAACAAAAGAACAATAGTACTATACTTTTGATCAGCATTTAGTTATGATTAAAATTTCAGAAAATTTAAATTTAATTGATACTTTTAGGAGTCGATCCCGTACAATAGGTAGCATATTAGTTAAGCTAAAAAAACCAAATTAATAAAGTACTATTAAAGTCTTACTCTTCTACATAGTTGCATGAGATGAAAAATGCGATAGAAAAAGGAGACGATGTCATTCCATGCGGTGGGGTGGAATGAGTCGAGATTAGTAGGCTAGTCGAGTATCGTGAATGAATTTTTTGTTTTTAACTAAAAATGGTGAATTTAAGTCGAGTTGCGGGTATCATGATCACGGGATAGGCCTTGTTCTCAAATGTTTTATATTTAGAAGCTTTCTCTAAATTGCTTATGTAAGGAATTGTCTTCCACCATGCAGTAGATCAGGGGTCGGGTCGGCAACCTTTTTTCCTAAAAAGCCAGTTTTAAAATTACATTTACTAAAAAATATTTACGGAGATGAATCAATATGGAAATCTTTGAAAATGGGGAAAATATGTTTTTTTAAGTGTTTATTTTTGCTTTGCTTAAAGGTGGTGTAATAAAATACACTACTATTCAATTATTTATCAACAAAATGCATACAGTTTCTAATAAGATTTTTGTTGCTGAATTTCTTGAGATTTGTCAAAATAAAGTGTATGTTGGCAAAAATATGTCGATCCGGAAATCGACAGAAGTCTCAAATTCCCAATCAGGGGCGGCTGGTGCATTACGGCTGCAGAACACATCTCTAACCAAAGAATATTTATTTATATATTTATTACATCGTTGAAATTTAAATTGCAAATAATATACTGAATTGCTATTTTAAAACAATATAAACTTTATTACAACTAAATCAATAAACGGCGGATAACAAAATGTTAAAGATTTCGGTAACTTTCAAATTGTCTTAACTATACACATATATCCATGGTTAGCATTTTCTTTTAAATTTTAAATTTTCCGCTATTTAATGTCCAATTAAAAGTAGTGAACGGGATATTATTGTGAAATGGGTGTTTGAATTAATAAAAAAAACATTGTCAACATATAAACAACAATTGTAATGGGATAACACAAATAACATGTAAATCAGATAAATTTGAAATCAGAGAGAGAATAAAATTCAAAACGTTTTCATTTATGTTTTTATTGGTTCGCCTGGAACTAACCTTAAAATTTGGAATGAGCTCACAACGAAGCGCGGTTCTCGTTGACTGCGGGGATAGGAGGAGTAAATAGATTGATAAATTTTAGAGCACAACTAATATAGCCTCTGTTCTCGACCAAGTATAAACGGCGTCTCTTTAAAAATTTGAAACAAATTGTTTTACAAACAGGCGTCATCTTTTTGATTGGTTAAATGAGGAAAATTGTAATGGTGAATCGGTAAATATTAACTTAAATTTGACCTTCAGGTGGGTTTATTTTGATGAAACGGTTGGTGTTTAGGTTGCTTTCACCCTAACCTATGCGAATAGTTATATATATAATAATTTTCCATTTCAATTGACTTAATCTAAATCTTATTTTATAAAATTCTAAATTTGGTTTCTACATTGCCTGTTGTGTTCATATTAAATAAAATCGTAATTTGAACGTTCTAAAAATTCGAATTCAAAATATTTTTATTATGGATGGTGTTAAGTCGGTTACCTAATATTTCAGTACAATATTACTCTACTACTTATTCCACTTTTCAGAGACAGGATGCGAGTTGTAGAATAGATTGCCTACTAACATCAAACAACTTAATTTAAAATTTTATATCTGTTATATTATTATTCGAAATAAAATGTATATTATTATTATTATTAATGTATATTTTATTAATCTTCGTATAACTTATCGAGAATAGTAACTAGATAGGATTCAAATGTTACCGGGATCTCTAATAGAATATCTACATATTCGAACTACTAACGAAACAACACAAGCGATATATAAAAGCATATTGGATCGTGTTCACAGTGCAGTATTTTTAAAAGGCTTTCTCATTGGCTGACGCTGCTCCTGACTAACTTGCAGGTAGAGTGATGTGGCTGCAGCACAATGCAGCCACAAACGGTTATTCACTAGCGTTTAACGGCGTACGACGTGTATGTAATATCGCATTTACAATAGACAAAAAGCATTTATCAAGCGAGGTAAGTTTTGCTTAGGAAACTAAAATATTCGAAAATAGTTGGATTCTGCTTACCGGATGAATGTGTAGAAACACAATGAACAAGTTGATAGAAATTGATATGTGCGATCGTGAATTATGAGTTTCTGTGGAGTTTTTAATCTACCTCTTCGAGGACATTATGAATCTAGTGAAATTGGCGTATTTCGTGATTGAATAAATTTTAGTGCACAATTTGATAACGTATTTCGGCAATATTTGCAACTTGCTTTTGTTACTACATATAAGGCTATTTCAAAAGATATTCAGAATGAATACTTACACATTATTGAATTCAAATTATATAAATACTAATTACATTTTTTCAAAACATAGGGTTGGGGAAAATAAATTAGAATTTGAAAGAATATTCAAAATACTACCGGGCTTGACATGGCGCCCGTGCCGTTTTACAGCAATTTGATATGAAAGAGAGAAATGGGGAAAAAATTAAGTTTTCAGACGTTTTCCACTTGAAATTTTAAGCGTAATTGTAGGACAGCTGTAGAATATTTTGAAAAAAATATATTCGAATTTTAATACTATCCTATGCGGTCAACAGTTCAATTTTTCAAGTTAAACATTTTCACAGTTATAAAAATTCACATGCAATCGTCCATCTGCCAAAAATTTGTAGAAAAGCCAAATATTTCAAGTATGGTTAGAAATAGCGGCATATCTGTTATATCAAATAAACCTTAAAGTTGAATTAGGAATTAAAAAATATAATAATATATAGTGCGTTCCCTTTAAAACAACAAAGTTGATAGATGTTTCCGGTATAACAGGAAGTGTTACATTATTAAAAATATCTTAGTTCAATAGCACGTATCGGTTAATATACCGTCAAGTTTTCAGAATTTTCCAATTCTTTCATATATCGATCGATACAGTTCCCGGTGAAAAAAATAATGAAATAATATGAATCAAACTTGGCGTGTTACTTTTGCACTTAATAATGTTCGGTTTTGTGTAGTGTAATAATTTCGACAATTATTATTTTTTTGGTTTTTCTGTGTATAGTGCACCAAAATAATTGACGCTGAATATACTGTAAGTTTTCTAAACATTACGTACATACGTTAGCGTAACACATATGGCAAAACCCAAAATGCACTTCAATGGGAAGCGGCTGCCAAAAACCTACATTCAATCCTAATTGTCCTTGCATAGTCAATGTGTAAATAAAAACATTTGTGGCCTGTCTCACATTCGTGTATTCCATATAATGTGTGAAACCATATATCACAAAACCACGTATCCTGTTGGGTTATGGAATAAATGAATTAAATTTAAACTTTCGATCATTTACACTTTTATAGATCATCTAATTGTCTAAATGGTAACATTTCCTAAATAACAGCATCTACCTTTGCTTTTTGTTGTTAATAAAATTTGTTTTGCACTCCTCGAATGACTTCTATTCGAAAATTCTGTTATGTGAGGTATTACATGGTTACATTTATGGTACCATTTAGACAATTAAATCTATCGAAATAAAAAGTAGTCAGGGATTCTCATTAAAGAATTGTTGATGACGTCATTACTTGAAAACCAGAAGCTGGGGAAACTTAGAATTGATGCAAAAATGTTTGTTTAAAAAAATAAAATTGTCTTGTTCGAGCATTTCTTCAGAAAACAAATAGTTACAAATTTAATGAATCTATTCCATTATTTTGCCGCGCACAGTATATTACACTGGCCGCAATTAAAAATGCACTATCAAAAAATGTGGTAAATAATGCTTATTAGTATCAAAAATGCCTACAGTACTTATAAACATGTAAAAAGTAAATAAGGTTGGTCTAGCGCGTCTTTCCTCAGGTGTTAAAGATAATCGCAATAAAGGCCGGCAGCTGCAGAACCCCATACGTACTATTCGTGATGTTCTACGACCGATAGCATTTCACCACTACTGTGCTAAAAATGTTACCACTGAGACCGGCGCTGTATAATCAAGCGCTTCAAAGGAAAATCTTTTAGGAGGATGGCCCTCTTGTGTGCGTCTGAATCTGCTCTATATGCTTTACCTTGATTTACAATTCACAGGTTCCAGCACCGTAATACAATCGAATGATCACGATTAATTCTACGGGCAATTTCCTGGAAACTAATATCGCCTTCATGTAGCCCAATAATCCGGCCACGTTCGAAGGCATTTAATTGTTTATAAGCTGCGCGTTCTCGTTTGTGAGGTATCACTCACGATTGTTTGAAACATATGCACGAATTTAACTTATTTTTATACATTTGGATCGGAAGTATCGGATTCTAATTGGTGTTCCTTCAAAGACATGTGCGGAACATCTGGCTCTTGTAAATGCTGGAATATAAACTACACCAATGCCTTATGATAAATAATCGTTTATCGTAAGGTCGGAAACTACTTCTACATTAGTTTAATAAGTTATAGAAACTAGTTATTGACTTAATTTTGATAGATTCATTACTGACGTCATAGTATTTACAGTACTGACTGTTATTCTTTTATTTAATGCCAATAGTGTAAGTTTGATTTCAATCGGCAGATGTTGATATTTGACGATTGCTGTAGATAACAAAATAAATTAGGGCGCTTACGGAATTGGATACTTTAATTTGTTTGTAAACATTCATCAATGTAAAAGAAATATTTATTGTATATCTTTATTCTTCCTTATTTCGCTCCTTTATTCCTTAATATTAAATATCTTATTATATTTCATTGCCTTTTTCATTTTTATATGAACACCGTAAATTATACCTCTCTAAATGTACATTTTAGACCACTGTGCGAAGGTGAGGTTTGAATACATTTTTTTTCCTAACCAGGACTATTTATTCAATTCCACAAATTCCAATAATGTGACATTTGGTCACATCTAACATATACAGTTTTATCATAAAAATCACACTTACTTTTACCTACATAGGAGATAAAATGAAACTTTCTAACGAGGTGAGACAAAAGTATTTTTTATTCTAATATACCTCGTTCTACACCTATTATAAAATATATTTACAAATATTTCTCTTTAACGCCTATCATAAATTAAAACATTCGATTTTTTTACCACGGTTTATTGTGTTGTCATTGCAAGAACTAACTACTAAATAATATTTCACTTTATGTGTTTCGTTTTCTAAGATTGATATCGAATAAAATTGTATTTCTTTCTATATGTCAGAACAGACTAATAAAAATAAATTGAGTTTGTTTCAGAGATCACGCCTCCACAATAAAGAAAAGGTTTCTAAGTGTATTCGTCGTTATGCTTATTTCTCCAGCATTTGTACATTTTGCAATTAATAAGGATATATTGGAAAGGGTATAATTTTTTAATTATTCGCACCAAATTCTTTATTCAATTATTTTTTTTAGAAAACCTTATGCCAGGTACTGGGTTTGAGAACTGAAGGTCTACTTCAAGCATTATTTATTCCATTATTTTTAACCATGGTGCTATTTACGGGGCCCATATACATGCAGGTCTGCAATGGTTTATTAAATGTATATTCAGGTAATATTGTGCCATTAAGATTTTTAGTGGAACTCAACCTTCGCTTTTAGATCCAAATTACTGGAGTAACAATGTAAAAAATCTGATTTGGTTAAGAAATCATGTTGTTGCTCCCCTGGCCGAAGAATTTACGTACCGTTCTTGTATGTTACCGATATTGTTACAATGTTTTACTCCTCTGGCAGCGGTTTTTATTTGCCCTTTATTTTTTGGAGCAGGTAATTTTGGAGTTTTAGCACCATTAAAATTGAAAAAAGGCCACTTTAAGTAGACGCCAGAGGCATGAAATCAAAGCTTATGTTCTCCAACAAAGTTAATTTCCGGATAGTGAAACGTTTCAACTATAACTATTCTTAAAAAATCGACATTTCCTTATTTTTACTGACATAATTAAATTTAATTCATGAAATATAAATCTCAAGAAGCTGGTAGGACTGGATCCAATGACCCCGGCTTGTTGGACGGGTGGGCTACCACTACACCACAGAATTTCTGCAGGAACGAATCCTCTAAACACCTAGATGATGGATGCATGCAGATGTATTGCAGGTTTACTAGTGATGGTAAGCCTGCTGAAACGAGTACTTTCGCAGTAGTGTAGGGCTCGGTTACTATCAGTATTAAAAATAATGTATGTAATTACTTACTATTTTAGTTTGACTGTGTTGTTGATGCAAACTGATGCAAAAATTCGCTGTAATATTGTATCATTAGCATGGCTTCCATTGATGACTCAGTCATACTCCTGCGGCGAGGTGAAAATATGTTGATGTATTTGGAAAATGAACGTTCTGCGTCTAATGATGTGATTTCGTGTTTGTCACACGCGGTAAATTACACTGAAATTGACCTCTTGTTGGCAATCTCCATTCCGGAAACTTTCGAAATTCTTCATTGTCTATAATATTTTATGGAATGTTGCACATAAAAATAAAGTTATATAGAAATTTATAATATGGTGTATCATGTTTCGCATTTAACAGGTGCTGTTTGCTATTAACATGTCTTTTATATATAAACAATACATTTAATAATAGTGCCGACCCTTTCGAAATATGTACATCATGGCCGCCAATGAGTGCGTACTCGTTTCTGCAGGTTTACTCGGTAGATGTAATATGTATGTACCAAATATACACCGAAAAATAATATATATGACTTCCATCCATGTTACCGATGTAATTAAATTTAATTAATGAAATAAGAATATTAAAACGTCGGTAAGATTTGAACCTTCGGCGCCAGCTTGCCGGACGGACGCGTTGCCACTACACCATAGAGTCTCTGGAGTAATAAATCCTTTAAATACTTAGATCTTCAATGCCTGCAGATGTCCTTAATGCATTGGTACATCAAGGAAATATCGATTTTTCAGTATTCGCTGATGGAAGCTCTATATATATGTATTGATTAGTATTAGCGTATACTTGCTACTTACATAAATATTATTCCTGTCGAGATGTTCCGATACATCTGCATGCATTGATATATTTGATGGATAGCAAATGAACGCTATCCCGCAATATCAATCCTAACCATTTCATTATTACTTTTTTTAATTTTTATGTAACTCCAACTAGTGCGCATTTTATGCGTATTATAAAATGTAAATATACTAATGGATTGTTTTTAGGACATTTTCATCACGTGATAGAAAATATGAGAAAAGGGATGAGACTTAAGCACGCAATACTGATATCATGTAAGTATACTTATCTCATAAATTGCAAAAATAAATAGATTTTGAAATAGTTTTTAATGACGATTGACACTACTTCTTTACAACGCTATGAAATAGATTAATTCAACGTCAACATTTCTTATGTAAATGTTAGTTGCATGTAAGAACGATAGCAATGTCGGTATAATATGCAAGGTGAGCTCGCAGGATGTCGGAAGATTATGCCTTTGTGACCGGAGATTTTTTAAAACAGTTTTTTTCCCCGTTATCAGGTTATTAGGTTTGAAAGTTTTAATTTGAAATCTACAGTGCACCAGTATTTTTATAAATCTACATATTACTGCATTTTGAAAATCCTGATATTCGATGTTAGTAATTTTAATTCAGCCATTTTCTCACTGTAGCGATTTTTAAAACTGAACTACTGCTAATATGTATTTTACTAATGCGCCATGGCAGAAACATTGGAACAAACATTGTATATGATGACATTTAATAATAATTAACCCCACCATGCTGAGATAGTCATTAATTACATTTTAATATCCTTCTGCTCCTAAATAGATTTCGCTCTAGTTTTCTTCTATCAATATGTGGACGACTTGTCAACTTGACAATTGTCAGGAGATATATTTATTTTTATTTGATGTTTATTATTATTAATATAACTGTTATGTTATTATTAGAGATGACCAAGGCAAGTGAAATTATACTTTTTTGCAGCGACTAGACATACTCGTGTCTATTCGTCTAATAAGAAAAGGTTCGTGTTGCCTACTGGTTTCCCTGAGAGTCAACAAAACACCGTCTAGTCCGTCTAGTCGCTGCAAAAAGGTAATAATTTGACCTGCCTTTGTCATCTCTAGTTATTATGGACATATATAATTATTATATATGTTCATAATAACCATACACGTTTCTTGTGCACTTAAATTTTAAATTGAATTTATTACTAACTACCTAACTATTTTACCGACAAATTAAAATTTTTAAAATGTCAATATGACCAACTGCTCATGGAATTCCTTATACATAAATGGCTTACACGGTTTATTTAAAAAGCATAAAACGCAAAATAGAAAAAATAGTATAAAGAACTCGTACCATAAGACGTTTGTCCCTTAGAAAACTCGCCACTAACGCGGCTCGTTCTAAATGTGGACTCGTGTGTCTTGCATCTTGTGTTTCGATATCATCCAGTTAAAAAAGTAGTTGTTTAAACTTCAAACATTTCAAATCAAAATTCAGAAGTGAGTTACTGTAAAGTATTTTGAAGTAGTTGAGTTACGTTAGAAGCACAAAACATAGGGTTTATGCAGCGAAAAATTCGAAAATTAAGGTTGGTAGTCATTTTCACCTCTATATTTTATTAAAAGTTTCACCTATCAATTTCTAAATTGTCGAAAGTGTCTAGAGACACTCCCGAATTTGACGACCCATAAATCATTCCTTTTCGAAAAACAATATATTCTTATTGTCTATTACATCTATTGACGTTTTACTACTACACTATATAAAAAGAATGTTCGCAGCATCAAGTACACAAATTGCTTGGCGGAGGAATTATTATTGAATCCAACACGATTTCGTACAATACTAAAAAATTGCCCCTGGTGATCTGATTGCCTTGGAAAGTAGCAGGTATTGGTGGATTGGAGCTTCCAGGCGGTATTTTGTTATTTTTGCAAGTATCAGAAAAACTGATACAAAACAAAACATGTCTGACAATAACTTTTTAACAATGACTAATTGTAATAACCATCATATGGAGGCTTAATGATCACAGTAATCGATGCCTAGAACTGCAAAGTGTATAATATTACAACTTATTTTGGTCCATATTTGACACTAATGTGACAACTAAGATTTATTACTTTGTTATTGATATAATGTCCACGTATCAGAGCAAGAACCTAACTATTTCGTAGTGTTGAAATAGCCATTTTTTTTGCTTTTTTTAACCTTTTGAATACTATTATCGAGTCATCACAAAAAAAATTTCTCTGATAGTCTATAAATTGTGTATGAAAAGATATATAAACTTTGGGGGCGAACACTAACTGAAAAGAGCATTAAAAAAATATTTGGAGATTAGTGTTTAGGCTTCTTATATTTTTATTTTCAAATTTCGGCGCATTGCGCATGTATAGATGCAATCACGGCAGCAGTAAAATTATGTGAGAGTAGAACTCGTACATGTGTTGTAAGTTAAGGGTACAGTGTCGCATTAAGAAAATAAAACAACAAATACACGTGGGCAACGATCCAAGGTCACAACGTGAAAGGTGGAACAGTCCTTAAATTCTACACATTCAACAAACGAAGTCTTAAGCAAGTACGAAATGCAATCAACCTCATATCGTCGTTATTGCGCACCAGAGAGCATTCGAAACTGCCTGAGTCTTTTTCATTTACATTTCCCCCCCCACCTCGTGTTTCTAGCTTTGTATAGCGATGGAAAACGAAAAAATTCAAACGCATATTAAAAAGCGTGGTTCAATTAAATCTCGTGTAACAATATTGAAAAATATTTCAATAATATTTCAGCGACAGGTCAAAGTAGGCCGCCCGATACTAAAGAGTTAACGTCTTTAAAATTAAGATTAGAGAACTCTAAATCATTGTTGAGCGAATTTGAAGAAATTCAAAGTATTATAGAATGCACAAAGGATTCATATTCAGACGAACAGTTTGAAGACCGCATGCAACTCAAAGACAAATATAGCTTAGTTTCAGATATGTTATAATGTAAACGCCAAAAATGTTGATTCGTGCTCAGGTCATTCAGACAGTTTGGTTTTAACGGAAAAATTATAAGATGTAAAATTACCCACCATTCCGCTTCCTACATTCGATGGTCTGTATGAAAGGTGGCTCAAATTTCGGGGTACATTTCAGTCGCTAATCAATTCAAATAGTGCTATTAGCGAAATGCAAAAGTTTCACTACTTGAGGGCTTCCCTTAAGGGTGATGCGGCTCAAAAAATGATTAAATCGTTAGAATTTACAGCAGCAAATTATAAAAATGCGTGGGATACATGGTGTGAGCGTTTTAACAACGCGAGATTATTCGTGCATGTAAAATTTTTATTCGATGTTGAGCTAAATTCGAAAATTAATTCCTTCTCAAAACATTTGCGCTCATTAGATTTCGCTTGGTCAGTCGACTTACAAATGAGATAAGTTAATCATTTATATAATAGGCATAAAATTAGACGAAACCACTGCAAGAGAATGGGAAAAAACACAAAGTTGGGTCGGGTCTTCCGACGCTAAAGCAATTAAAGCACATTTTGAAGAATGGGGCAGATTTCTTAGAAACATTAGAAAGCAGCACGTGTCAAATAAATCGAAAATCAAAAGAAAAGTCTTCATATTCAAAAACCTTTACAATAGTAAATACAAAGTGTGTAGTGTGTAGAGGTTATACGTTATATATTTGCTCGAAGTTTCCAAAGATTCCAACTCAAAATAGAATGGAAAAAGTTAAGGAGTTAAAACTTTGCATTAATTATTTAGAGTCGGGACATATCGGCAAAGAGTTGAAAACCTTGTTACACATTATATCAAATCACATGATAACAAAACAGATAAAATCCATTATCAAAAGAACGTGTTACTATCAACTGTGTTGATTTTTGCGCTAGATAATTGCAACACGCCACACCAAATTTGAGCAATTCTCGATTCTGGTTCTCAGTCCAGTATTATCACTACGAGTTGCCGTAAAAAATTAAAATGAAACACGTCAACATATGAACTTACAACTATTGGATTAAATCGCGTAAAATCAAACATAGAATGTAAAACGGAGGTAACGTTTCAGTCTAGAAATAACAATTATCAGAAACGAATTTCGTGTTACGTCATATCGAAAAATCACGAGCAGCATTCCTATCTTTAAATTTGACAAATCCGTTTTAAATATTACAATTGGTTGATCCGAATTTCAACACACTGAACATAATTGATATGCTCATTGGAGCTGACTATTTCTGGTGTAGGGCAGATAAATTTGAGTACGTTACTCTTTGCATGCCGGTCCTCAACACCTATTAGTGTCAATTCGGGAAACATATTGGCCAGTAGGTGATAGAATTTAGCAAGAAAGGGTGTCAAAAATTGTATAATATGTTCATAAATCCGATTATGGGCAATTTGTCTAAAGACCGTCCAGAACTTTCATTTCCGTTTAATGTAACTGGGGTGGATTACTGGGGGCCTTTTCAACCAAAGGATAGAAAGGGGCATGAATGTCAAATATTAAAATGTTATATTAGTTTATTCGTTTGCTTCGCTATAAAGACCGTATATTTAGAGCTAGTGGCTGACCTGACATCAGGTAGTTTTATAATGGCACTAAGACGCTGCGCGTCGCTGAAAACGTTCTTGTGTCTATTCAGACCACCAATTTTGTAGGCGCCAATTCGGAACTTAAAGAGCTGTCTCGACTCTTGCCCCAACAAGAAAATTCAATCATTCAACAATCTGCTAACGAAACGTGGAGTGGAAATTCATTCCCGCTAATTCTCCGCATTTTGGTAGGCTGTAAGAAGCAGGGGTACGATCAATAAAACATCATCATGTCGTGTTATAGGTAATTGTATTTTAATATTCGCAAGATGCATACCTATATGTTGTAAGTTAAGTGTATAATGTTTTATTAATAACTTATAAATAAATAAGTTAAAACCCGAAAAGCATACAGTACATTTCAAACAAACAACTGGAAATTAAAAATATTTTTTTTCGGATCTTAAGAACGATATCTTATTTAGATTTTATATCGATGGCGGTACTTAACAAACACCGAAACATCTCAGTATCACTATTGGCTACGGTAGGGAAGCTATCACCTCCTATTTAACATTAAGCTGCAAATGGTAAAAAAACGATTCATTTCATTAGGCTAAAGGTTAAAACAATATTAGTGTCATTCAATGGTAGTGACATATTTAAAGTTAGTTTTCTAGAATTTTTCGAAATCCATTTTTCTCGAAAGTAGGTTCTCCCCTCACATATGAAAACCATATTTTTAATAAAGATTGATAACTTCTATTAATAAAAAAAAAGCATGGTAGGAGATAATCAACCGTGCTGTGTAAGCCCCCTACTGTTTATCAATCGCTGTTATAAATAGTGACATAGTTACTTAGTGTTTTAACATTTATAGGCTGATATTAATAACCAGAGACAACATGTGGTTGATAACATAGAAGAGTACTAACAAACGTCGTTAATTTAGCTGGATATTAAAATAAGTTTGTTTTACGTTTTGCTCGTTTTTTTGTTTTGATGTCATTTATATAGTTTATTACATGTTTATTAAAAACTAAGTTTGTGTGTGCGTGCCAATTTATTTTACAACCATGTATACACAAAAAACCAACATGCAAGTCTCATCAACTGTCAAAAAATTTCATTATAGCATTTAAGGCAGAGAACGAGCTTGTAAATCAAAATAAAAAAACATCTAGTTGATTTTATTAAAAAATACCAAGTATGTGAACACAAAAAGTAATATTTATAAAAGACTCAATTTAGAGCAAAAGCGTTACGCCTCGGGGATGTTATAAAGCAGCGACAGCTGGACACAGTGCAAAAATCCTCTCAGGACTGTTACTCATGTCTCTGCCAGTACCAATAGTACTTTCCTGTCTAAATGGTGGGTAAGTTTTAGCTCCTCGGAATTTAACGAGGATTGCAAAAATGCAGTACATTTAAAAAATATAGCTTTGTACACCCACGAACTTTGTAGTTCTGTAGAAAAAAAATCGTTTTGAAAATTCTTTATTCACAAAGGCGCAATATTCCGAGCTCGAGGAGACGACTCACTTAGTATATTATGATAAAAATATATGCTGCTGGCGGAAAGTATATTCCAATTCGTGTATTTCCGAAATGCGTCCTTAATTTAATAACTTATTAAATTACTTATTAATAATAATGAAAGGACCTACTAAAGGTATTTTCTGTGGAGCAACAACGCGTAACAACAATGCTTGCTGTACTTGTCATTAAAGCTCTCACTTAGCTAAAAGAGCTGGATAACGTTGATACTTTGGACCGATCGCTCCTGACATCTCGATCTGTATCCAATTAAGCTAATTCTCCAGGCTACTGCTTTCATTACTTATTACATACTAGTTACATTCAACATTTTAGTAGATACAAGTGTGAAGGGAGATACTTTTGGCCAGCAATTTGTTTGATGATTTACTTAAATCAAAACCTTACTTTCAATGAAATGAATCCTTTTGTTTCAATAGGTTTTCATTGCTTTTATACAACGATTTTTGGTATATACTCTGCATATTTGCTCTTGAGGACAGGGCATTTTGCCTCTGCATTTATCGTTCATGCATTCTGCAATCACATGGGATTTCCAGAATTTCACGAACTTAAGAATTACGGAAAGAAACAAAAGGTAGTAGCTAGCATAATGTTTACTGTTGGATTTGTGTTATGGTGTTTTCTTTTAAATCCATTTACTGAACCTGCATTATTTTGTAATGATATACTTTTATAGCATCGAGTTTTAAAAATTAAAGAACAAAACGGATTTCTTTAGACCTGTGGATTCTTAATTTATAAATATGTATGTTTTTAAAATAAAGATAAGGTTTATCAGAGATATACATTGTATTAGTTTTTGGAACCCCCTTAACAAGTCCGCATACTAGCAATTGTATGTATTTATCATTATATGCTCGTTTACTGCTTATACAGTGATACGTTCTCCTAGTTTGAAGAGCAATGCCGCTAGTCGTCTGCTTCGGTGTATCTTTCTTGTGAGGCGAAAGGACCAATTGTTTATACGTAATTCTTATGTGTTTACTCGCTTAATCAGTTGATCTCAAATTAAACACAGTACGTAGATATACAAAATATATTTATTAAATAAACAATACGTATTTGATACACCACCTCAAGTATCTTGCTCCGAGCTGCTGTCCCCACGTATAAGCGAAAAAATCAGAAACCAACGATAGTGCAGGTCTGAGCGATGCGTATTTTTACATTGAATGCGTACACGTTAAAGTTTAAATGGTGCTAAATATGAAATATATAAATTTATACAAGGCAAAACAAAAGAAACATTCAATTTATCATAAAATAGACACAAACAAAATATTACTTTCAAATAAATAAAAATGGTTACATTTATAAAATAAAATAAAACAAAAAATAAATGTCCTTAACATACAGTGTGTTCAGTGGTGAATCAACTATACTTATAATTCCACTTTTACGAAAAAAAATCATACAACAGATTTCTGTTATTTTGAAAAAAGAGCAAAGCAGTTGTTTTAAATGTCATTAGAATATCGGACACGAAATTTGGAACCCCGGGCTCATCACTCTCAGAATAAGGTTTTTCGTAGTTTTCCTTGATCCAAATTTGGTGAATGCTGAGAGTAAAGAGTAAGACGTTCTATTATTATTATTATTATTATTATTATTATTATTATTATTATTATTATTATTATTATTATTATTATTATTATTATTACTGCGGATCGTTGACACATTTACACACGTTCCTCGGCCAAACCACACTCTTTCCCCCTCCATGCAAGTCAGTCGTTATTATTTAGTCAGAAAGCATGTTTCATCTTTAGCCTTATCCTCTATATTTCTAATTCGCTTTCTAAGTCTATGATTTTTCTTAATACCTGTTGTAGTATCAGTTATGTAGTTTCTTCCACAGTGGTTTTTTTTGTTTGTTTTCGATTATTGTTATCATCTTTATTCTCACATTAGCTTTAGTTTATAGTTTCAGTTTACTCTACCATATTTACTATATATATTTTAATCATAATCATGATCGTTTCGAAGCGACACGGAGATTTATTGCACAATTTGTTCAGTTACTGTAAAATGTTACAAAAAATCTCGATTTACGGACCATTTTAAAATCGATGTTCATCACAATAGTGATAGCAAGGACTGTGGACTGTGGTAGGACTGAATTATCAATATTTTCTGGGAGACAAACGTGGGTGTACTTAAACATGATATTTAAAACTGTCCCTCAAAGAAATTAGGGTGAGGTACGTAATTTTAGTAGAGTGAGAATTGAAAAAACGTGAAAGAGTGATTGATTTCAACTTCCCCTCATATAACCGCACAGCTGTACCCGAAAATATCGGCACGCATATGTCGGTAAATTAGAAAACCAGGCCAGTGTATCTTGAAAACAGGTTATGGTTCTCACATTTTTAGTTTTCGCTCTAAAAACAGACGACGCCAAGTAAACAATCATTTTGGGTGCATTCAGTGAGTTACGGCGCAATACTTCTAGCGCTAGTTTTAGCGTTCTCCATATTAGCGGAAAAACATTTCGCTGGCGGACGCTAGATCTAGCGTAAGAAAGCGTAATTCAAATTCATACTCTTATCCTTATGCGCGTACTATATTGAACTAAAAATATTTTTTCTTTACTTATTTTTACATCGCTGAAGAATTTAGACGGTAAATAGTGAAATTTTGTGTTTCATTATGAAGTTATCCTACAAAAAATATTTATTGCTTGTTTATAATGTCCACTTGTTGGCTTTTACGCCTACAGTATGCTGTATACGGTGCGGTATACGGTACGGTACGGTATACGGTACGGTACGATATGGTATACGGTACGGTACGGTATACGGTACGGTACGGTATACGGTACGGTACGGTATACGGTA
>LR736943.1:360885-410596 GCA_902654985.2 Oryctes borbonicus | reverse complement strand
GGTGTTTGTGTTTGGATCGTATTTGCATCGGTGATTTGGAATTCTTGTTCCCTAAAACATGCAAACAATAACCGTAAAATGTACACTTAAAAATACGAGTTATTGAGAAAAAACGTTATACATTTACAATTACATTTTCAAGAATACATAATAATGATTTGCTTTTGAACTACGCCTTATATAACCTAACCCTATCATTGTATATTTCATGCATCCACCGAATTAATATCACGGATTTGTTATTACTTCAACAATTAAGGGCTTGTTGTACGAGACGTATTCAAAGCTGAATCAATAGTTTATTAAACGTGATGGTCGCTCAACAGCCAATCAAGTAAACCGCCTACCGTTTTTCGACAAACTTTGTTCCAACAGAAATCACAAACTAAAGAGTCAACATTGGATAGTGGAATATGATACACAGTATCTTCAAACACTTAATATGTTGGCTGGGTATTGTTGAGCAAGGAATCGTAGATCCATATTTCTTAGAACACACCCTAGGGGACGGATGACATTTTGAATCTGTTTTCTAACGGTAATCAAACCGTGACCTATGATGGAGCTCCACCACATTATGCAATTAAGCACCCGATGCAATCCCATTGGATTTCTCTCTGTGAAGTGACTTAAAAACAAAAATTTACAAGGAGAGACCCCAAAACTTAGAAGATTTAAGAATGAAATTTATACGTGAGATACATGCCGTATCACCTAAGGGGCTTCAAAATACTGCAGGCAATAAAATTATACAACTCCTGGTCATAATACTATGTAAGTGGAAAAAGAGGTAAAAGCCAAAAATTGGAATACAAACAGCGCCAAAGAAGCAACACCTTACAAAGACAAATCGCAGTGTCCGAAATCTAGCGTCTAGTGAATACTATAGTATGTAATTGGACTCCCATTTTAAAACATTATTTTAGTTTGTATTGGTTTTAGTTATTTATTTTCTTAAATGTTTTTACTTTGTTTTCTTGAATGTTATATTGCGTGGATATTTTTTTTTACAATGATACACGTAAGAAATAGGCAAGTGCGTGAATCAATGAAAAGTATTGACTTTTTTCCCATTATAAGATTCTGTGCGCGTTGTGACTAGTGCAAGATGACGCCAGTTTCGGGGTCAAATGATGTTACCCGCTCGAGCAAAAGAAAAATAATCTTCTCCCAGTGGAGAAGGCGATTGGGTGTGTGACTAGCGTCCAAGTATAGACGGTTGCTTGTATCAAACCCAAACCGCCCAAAAAATAGAGGAAAAGGTAAAAAATCTCCGTTATCTCGAAAAGAAATTTATTATTGGCGTTCCGTCCTGGCTAGAAGAGCCACAGACGAAATATAACCGAATTGCTCCATAGTTATATCGCACAAAGGTAGGTTAGGTGCCCCACAAAATAGAGGCATTAGCCAAAGCTTAAAAAGCAGTTCAAATGAGTTAAAAGGCGCACAAAGGGGAACTGGTCACCACCATCAGAAGGGCCACGAGTCAGGGGCTTCACCGCCTTCAAGACAGCGAGAATATGCTGTGGGTTTACCGCCAACGGACCGCATCCATAGTCACACTAAGTCACCTATATGTTTGATTTATTTTCACATTCATATGTAAGAATAAATAAAATATTATTTTTAAACCTGTTGCTCTGAGTTGTTTAAATCATATATATATATATTTTATAAATTTTACTTGTTTTTCAAATTAACATAAATTCACTTTTTCTAAACCTGTGATTAAATAATATAAGATAGTTACATACATTTTCAGAGATGCTTCAGTACACCGTATTGCGAAGGTGAGGGATATATTGGTTTTCATAAATTTCATAACGCAATTTAGAATCTTGAATAATTTAGATTACGTTTCGCATTCTGGAAACATTTAGTACCCTGCATATTTTGAAGAAGCAGATGTTCTTCATACGACACTGATAACAGACGCTCGAGCAAAATCGTGTATTTCTCTAATAAAACCTATTGATGTACCAATCGAACGGTTAATGTGTAGTAAGTCGTCAAGTCATGTCAACATGCCTGCTATTAATTTGTGGCCAACTACGTTGACTATGATGGTAATTTCTTCGATCAATACATGATAGTGTATTACTGTTTCTTAATAAGTATTTATTATACCATAAAAAACTGCACGAACTTATTTGGTTACTTCATATATCTTAACAAGTAACATTTTTGTGACTTAAGACTTACACAATAACCTTGGACTCGACAGATGTCTTCGTTGGGTGGATATCATTAACGTCCAAAAGAATGTTATGCCTTCTGCAGAGATGCGTTTTTAAGATATATTTACTCTTACTTCTGTACATGCAATGCGGACAGGTATAAGGTCGATCGTCCGAATGAATCAATTGATGTTTGTTGAACTGGCATTCGGATTTGAACGTTTTTCCGCAAAGAATACACGGGAACATCCCGGTCCTACAAAAATAATAAATAAATTAGTAACAAATAATAAATATATTTGTTTGAGGTTATAATAATAAAGTAAAAATAAGAACAACCACGAGGCGGAATTCGGCGTGACCTGCTCCCCAAACCTGTAGTTTTACAACAGTAATGGTAAAGTATGTAATTATAACACATTTAGCGAATGCTGACGGTAAACATCTTAAAACCCTCTGGAGGAGCAGGCATAATAATAACTCATGGCCGGGCAATGCCCCTCGTAATAGGCGAAATCTATTGAGAGACACAAAGAAATGGATTATTATTTTAACATTTTATTCATAGCAACGCCATCTCTGTGCTAGGCAGAGAACTTTTAACCTTGCCCTCGTATATTCTAAATTCATTTGAGATATTATTTAATATAAATTTGAAACAAAAATGATGTTTCATAAAGCGCTGTTCTGCGCAATAGCACCAGGAAATCTTTGGTAAGATTGTGAACCCCCGCTCTAGCTGTAATTTTGTGTACAAGTCCGGTGGCGATTTTAGCAACATAGATTTGTGACAGAAGGTTAGTACTGATATGGCACGGGAAGCGTAGATCACCCGTGTTATATCAATACTAACTCTGAATTGAGGTCAGATGCGAAGTACTAGAATAGAAATAACGTAAACAATTGCCTTACAACTATTTCTTTCTGGCATATACACGAATCACAACTAATATCTAGCGTTATTTTATATAGTGGAGCCAGTATCTTTCATGAATTTGTAACGGCTGCCCTAATGCATAAAACTTCCATTAACCACATATGTCAGTCTATCTGTAATGCTTCAATAAATATTTCAATTTTCAAAACATCCTGCCAAAATGGAACCCATAAAACGGAGATTCAATATAGATCAAAACAACTTAAACTTACCTCGATGGATTCCCGCGCGGTCGTGAACTTTTCGCTTCAACTATGATGTTATGCTCAATCTGTAAGTGCTGCTTCAAGAATCTCTTTTCGGTTGCCTTGTAATCGCAGGAGTTGCAGGAATATAGGCCATCTCGCGGGTGGAGAAGATAGTGCCTGTTGAAAGTCCACCGCCTCGCTTTTAGTTCGCCACAAATTCGACACTTGAAGAGCCTTCGGCCACCGCTACGCACCACCACGTATCTGAAAATTTTATAAAATTGGTATGGTGTTTACTTTGTTGTTTGTATCATATGCGCATTACGTATGTTACACCTGCAACTGTATTATATACAGTCTGTTTTTTAAACGATGCCACAAATTTGTAAGGATAACATGAGTCACTGAACTAAATTCAACCGTAACGTTTCTCTGTCTGTAAATAATAAAATGTAATTTCATTTTTGAAACCCCACATTTTGGTGGTCACTAATGCGAATATGGAAAAGGAGAATGCTATTTACCTGCATTTTACAAACTATTTATCTGTCGGAGATTTGATCTTCGAAAGAAAAAAAAATGAAAGCGAAGTAATAGACATAGGAACGCTATTTATAAATTTCATAAATATAAGGCTTTATGGCTTTGGAATCCCAAGAAAGATTAGGGATGTAGTGGATAGATAAAATACATTAACTACTAATATTTGTATAAATTTAATAATCAAAACGAACCGCTATTCTTCTCACCCACTGCCAAGTCATGCATTGCTCTGCGATTTAATAAATAAGCGACGCAGGACCGCAATATCAGTGGAAATCACCAAGAAGTCCTCTACGGAATAAAATGTGAATTTTGCAAATTATGTGAAAAACTAAGATAGACAGGTATAAGGAACATTGATGAAGATTCCAATAAAAAAAAGTTGTTGCATGCGGTGCAAAAACTAAACATTGTATACTTGAATATAATTTCATGCTATGCGGTTGTTGCCTGAACGGCTGACGCGATACAACAACAAAATAAATGACAATAAAGAACAAATGACCAAATGGTCACCACGTCTGGAGGGAGCATAAAAGAACGCACAATACCTAGCCTGTAGACGCGGAATCCAGAGCAAGTAGAACCTATCTGTAGCCAAACTTACTTTGAAAATAATCACTTGAAGAAAATATATATAATAAAATAAAAAAAAAATAAATAAATAAAAAAAAATAACCTATAAAGGTAAATTCGTTAAAGCAATCACATGGAAAATTATATAAAGTAAATGGTTCTAAACTTAGATTAAATTGGATCCAGCTTTACAGTGTTGCAATGGTATCTAGTTTTGAACTAACAAATTAAAGCTCAAGGTTGCATTTGACATTTAAGACGTGACGAAGCAGTAACCACTAGGTACGTACTTCAGTACTTAACATAAAACACAAGGAAAAGAAAGTGCATAAATAATTAAATACACTGTTCAAGGTCGAAGAAAAGATTAAGTAAAAAAATAAATAAAACAAAAAAAAATACTCCAAAGACGGAATGTTTGTGCGCGGGTAATCAATTTCGATAAGCTGGCGTTGCCGAGATAACTAATGAAATGGAAAATTTTGACCGTTTGTCGATGGTGGCTTCGATCGAAAGTGGCCGAGGAATGGCGTAGCCGACGTGGGCGACCGTCGATGACAAAGGCTGTTGTAGATGGCGATCGCCTAGATGGATATTTCCTGTAGATTCTGGGCCCTACACGAGGACTCACACACAAAATTTCTTACGTTTCTATCAGATCTCTTAAAAGGTTATACTTAGGTAAACTTGGAGAAGCGTAAGCTTGATCGACTTGTTACGTTTTGCTTCCTCGACAGTTAAGGCACAAACTATATATATCTGCGATATTTTCCCCGCCAGCTAGCAGCAGCAGTGGTAGGGGACCAGAAGTAGGGAGTTGAAATTTTTCAAATTAAAAGAAAATGACTGAAAAAGTTTCAACGAAAATTTTGTCACAAGTTTTCTAAAAATAGAAGGATCGTTTTATAGTCAAATTCGTACTTGAGACCACCCTAGAACTTGAGAGTCGGTTCCTACAAAGAACCTCATTAACCAATCGATGTGAAGGGACGCTAACTTCGTATTGGCCATCGGTCAATACAAACAAATACGCGATACAGGGTTGGTCAAGAGAAAAAGAACGGCAAAGCAAAATTCTAATGGAACACGACACTTGCTTTTTCTCTAAATTATTCAGGAAAAGATTTATGTTCCATCCACGGTCTATGTGGACAAGCCACACAAACGCAGTTTCATTTGTGTTTAACTCTTTAAGGTTTTCAATCTATGTCGTATAATCCTTACAAAGTGCACTTTGTAATAAAATAATCGACAAATTTACGTACATCGATTGATTTTTTTTTAATTTGATATACACAAGACACACTTTAAATATCAATGGTATTTGATGTGTGTGAGATTATTTACATTATTCTATTTATGATAAATAATTATCAAAATACACCCAGTTTAAAAACGGACATATGTATGTGAACACTAAAAGAAAGTAAACCATATAACATACTTCGACGACTCGTTATTATCGAAATTGTCCGCTTCAATATGTTCTAACTCGATTCCCACATTGTGGCGGGTTTCCAAATGCTGCTTCAAGTAGGACTTCTCCCTAGTTCGGTAAGAACATTGTTTGCAGGAATATGGGAATTCTTCCTCGTGAGCGACGAAATGTAGATTGAATCTACCTCGGTGTTTAAGCTCTTTCTCGCATAGCAAGCATTTGTAAACCGCGCCATTGCCGTTTTCAATTATAACATATTCGTCTCCTTCGAACCTAGATCAAGAAAAACAAAAAGTAACACAGTGACATTCGAAATGGAATAATTCGTTAATAATGACCAGAACAGTGGTTTACTCACTCTACAATTGCGTACGGACTGCTTTTAGCGTTTTCTTGACGTAAACTTTTTGCCTCAATTCCATTACCTGGACTGGGACGAACTCTGTAATAGTTCAGAATAAAAAAAATATATAAAATATGATGTATGATGCCTACAAGATTGTTTGTTGTAGGCAACTTATGTTTACTCAATATTCCCAGCTTAAAACAGGCAACACAAATTAAAAAATTAAAATGTTTGGCAAAGACCACCTAACGATAAAATCAAATAAAATACATTGTAAGTTATATCACTTTTTATCCTGCCTACATTGCGAATATTTCTTATGTTTGCAATTTTTCAAAAATGTCTATTTTATAGATGTTTACAAGGTTCCTTATATTATCTGATAGCATTGATCGATTGTGGGAAACTGCTAGTACGGGGTATGCGACAACTAACTACCCTACTGAAATGGCCGGGCGCTCTAAATATGTAACTTGCCAAAGTGAACAAAAATCGATCACGCAGCTTGTACTTGAATTATATTCAAATCTACACCCTGTATATTTGAATATAGTTTCATATTATGCAGCATTTGTCTCCGAAAGTTTTTTGTCTAAATCACTCAGGAAAGGAATTAGCTTCCGTCCACGAACTAGCCCTTTTTAGCGGTATTTTCACATTCCAAATGCTGCTTTGAATACAAACACAGTGCATGTGATTGATACATGAGATTTCTCTATTTTAAGAAATCTGTAAATCTAAATATTATATTAAAAAACAATTCTGCCTAACTTGCACGAACAGTATCCTTTGTTCGTCGTAAAATAATAACTGCTCATTCTCAAGTACTCATACTCAAATACTTCAACGAGAACTGTTAGAACCATTACGAATTGTGTGCCCAAGGCCAATAGTGCACTGATAGCAGTCAATGGGTTCGCACAAAGCGATTATTTTTATTTTCAACTTACTTTGATCCGTTACTGTAATCCGAATTGTTCTCCAAAGTGTGTATGTTCTTAGGGTGGCAGGTTTTCATATGCGATTTCAGATAACTCTCATCCCTACTCCTGTAAGGGCATACATCGCAAGAGAATGGAAATTCTTTCTTGTGTCTTGTGAAATGCCATCCGAATTGATGTTTACCATCAAAAATCCTGTTGCATACTTTGCATTTTACTGCGGGGTTACCTTCAATTGTTGTATAGGGGACTCCCACAATCCTGAGAAAATGATATGATAAAAGAAGACGATCGTTAACGTAGTACATAAAGTTCATATAATTAATATTCGCATTTGTATCATCAATTCAAAATAAAAAATTGCAGATGTGGCAATTATTGTTATTGTTCATATATGAATAATAGTCGTCAAAATATGTCAATATGATTTAAAAAAAAGAGCATGCATTCAGTGGCGTACCTACATACAATGACACCCATAGCAAAAATTTAAATTGCGCCCCAGTTAAAATATTTAAAAATGATGTTTATCTATTTTTGATCTGGTTTCAATAAATTTGTCGCCGAAATCTAAAAAAAAAAACCTTTTTTTTTAGACCCAGTAAAAGAAAACTTTTACTTGGTTTTATTTGATAGCGGCGACTACCATAAATTTCCTTTACAACTATGACAACTAGTTGAACAACACAAATGGCTTTTTTTGTTTATTTTTTTGGTTCATTAATTTCAATAACTTAATAACTTTCTTGTATCAACTTGGTTTGACATTCTATCATTGGTACCAGTACTGCTCTGTCTGCCATATCCTAGATACGCCACTGCACGCATTGAAATAATATGCTATGCGTCGAAGCGATGACCGACCACGCGGCTAGACCGACGTGGGTCTATCATTTTTACATTATTAATAGTCATTCCTTTTTACCGCCTGTATATATCCTCGAAATACTTCCCTTTCTTCCTGAAACAGCCTGTATACGTAATATTACTTTAGTTGCACATTTTTGGTTTGTAAAAATTCTTCGAAATCTATTTTTATTTTTATTTTTTGAAAACATTGAAATCTAAAATTCTTTTCTTAAAAGTCTAAAAGTTACTCACTCCTTCATAGAGTTCGCGGTGTCGTCTTCCTCTTCTGATTCCGGTTCGGATACCATGTCGGGTATATCATACGTACTAATGTACACCTTATGCGCCCTCCTCATGTGATTCTTGATGATCTTCTTGGTTCCGCCCTTGTGACCGCATATCTCGCAAGAGTAAGGTAATTTTTCCGTATGGCTGGCAAAATGCGTGTTAAATCCGCCTTTCGTTTGCCAGTTCTTATGGCAAATAACGCATTGGAAGAATCTTCCGTTCTTGACCGTGATGTAGCGGTCATCACCTCTAAATGAAATGTCATAAATGTAGCAAATTTATGTCAACGCGGACTTTTTTAAAATTCTACATTTGAAAATGGTACTTATAATTAAACCTGCGTAAAATAGAATATTGCCTATTGCGTAATCTTCTAGCAGGTTCGAACTGAATAAAAATGTTAGGCGCTGATTAACTGAACGCAACACGGCACCACATATGCATTAACAAAATCGTGTTCCACACATCATTTTCCTCCATAAAATACGAGTAGTTTAACGCAACCACTATGTCATAGAGTAATCAAGAACATTTTGCATACCTAATTTTTACAATCCCTAGTCACGGCAAAAAAAAATGTTTTTGTGTAAAATTCATTTCTTTTTTAAACATAATCTGCTTTGAGGTTGATACACTTAGCCCAATGTTTTTCTATCTTAGTATACCATATAAAAAATACGATTTCTCCAACTCCAAATTTGACGAATATGGTGAATGCAGAAGCAATTCATAACTCATAGAATTTTGCCATGGCGATAATAAGTGTGCCCGCGTGCATTGTTTTGATGAAACAGAATTTTTTTCTTCGCCAAATGTGAACGTTTTCTTTTCGCAGCATTGTTGAACCGATCCAATAAGTTGGCATAAAACTCACCATTAGTCGCTTTCCCCTTTTCAAAGTAATCAGCAGGTATTATGCCGCTTACATCCCAAATCCCATGATCTTGTTGCCAGATAAAGTGTCATTGGTTTTCTTTAGCAGTGGTTGGCTGCGAAAAACCCACTGTTTGGTCCATTCTTTCATTTCGGGTGTGCTGTGATGAATCCATGTTTCATCCACATTACGAATCGATGCCAAAAATCATTCTGATTGCGCTTTAACATACCTTCCTTTTAAGTTGACTACGCGCATATTTATGGTAAATTGTGTGAGCAATTGCGGCACCCATCTTGCGAAAAGCTCTCTTACATTTAAAGGAGGTTTGAAAATGTAATGCATTCGGTCAATTGACATGCTCATAGCCTCACCAATCTCATGCATTTTCAATCTCCGAACTTTCACTATCATATCGTGAATTTTTTTCAGTCATTTCTGATGTTAACGGGCAATCCGAATGATTTTCACATCACAACACACCAGAGACCAAAGAACAGTCTAAACAATGGTTTTTTTGTGGCCAACCGGCGCCAAAAAAAGCCAAAGTTACTTTATCGGCCACGATCATGGCCACTGTTTTGGAGTATGCGACATAATCCACCTTAATTACATTGAAAATTGCAGAACACTGAATGGTGAGTATTATGCCGACTTATTAGACCAGTTCAACAATTCTGTGAAAGAAAAATATCTGCATTTGGCGAACAAAAAAATTCTGTTTCATCAAGGCAATGTACGCGTGCACACTTGTGTCATCGCCATGGCAAAATAGCATAAGTTAAGATACGAGTTGGTTCCGCATTCACCGTGTTCGCCAGATTTAGCCCCCAGCGATTATTTCCAAAAATGAACAAATGGCTCGGTGGAAAGGGTTTTTGCTTAGCAGAAAAACGTGTAGCGACCTCAAAGGAAACTGTGTAAATTCTACACATAAAAATGTTTTTTCTTGCCAGAGTCAGGTATTTATCGATCTCCCATCGTATTTTATATAGGGCTGGTATTTGTTATTATTGTTTATTACAAGTTGTGTAATTTTTCCAACTGACTAAATAATTTAAACGTAGCACATGAAACTTGCCGATTTTTTCATATTAGACACCAAGTGGCACAACTTGGTGTCGTTGAATCGCGAAAACAAGAGTCTCCAATCTTCCGCAGGTTTTGCCATAAAATTATTTGTATTTAAAAATACTCAATACACAAAGTATTGAAACTTACGTTGGAAGTTTTTTCATATTATCTGTTGGGGTGGGATCATTAGATTCAGAAGGCTTAGCTTTAATGGGATTTAAACATTCTGCAGAAACAGTATTTGTATCTCTGTAACATAAAAAGTCAAACGTTATTAAAATACAGATTTCACAAACAACTTAATGAATTCGAAATTGTTGTACTCGGTACATACTAGAAAAATTCTGCACTCTGCTAGTGTAATTGTCAAAAATAGATGGTCCTGAATACTTCAATGATTTCCTCATTTTCCAGCTTATTTTCTGCCATCAAAGGTTTTCAGTGAGAACAATGTAAGAGTTTGAAAAAATGCAGCACGTGGATTTTTCGAGCAATTTTTTAAATAAATAAAATCCATGTCATTACAGCAATGTTTCAATCATTCTGACGGTAATCATAAATTGAATGCTCAAATTTTGCTCAAATGTTTTCAGTATAGAGCTAGTGCAGTAAATGGAATTCACTAATTATACCAACATGGCGTCTCGGGCAAAGTATGCGTCAATTTAATGATTCCAGATTCTAAACCATAAAATATGTAATAATAAAAACGCGATGTATCCATTTATTTATTCTGTAAGACGTACCGTCAGTTTTGAATATTTTATTATTCCTAAACCAATTTATAAGTAAACATCTCTTCCGTCTAAGAAAAACATTTATTAAAAAATCACTTGCGCATTGGGCTGTTATATTTTCAATTACCTTACCCGAGAACACTATGTATATCTTAAAATACCGTGTGAAGCAAAAAGTTGACACCAAATGAAAATCTTATTGTTAATATTTGGTAAAATAGTTTCAAAGATAAAAGCTTCCGCATTCTTTGAAACTAAGTTCTAACGAATCGCATGTAAGATTATACTTCCAGTTTTGCAGAATAAGTGACAGAGGAAGCCTAAAAGTTACTTCGAGCTTCATTGTGTAAACAAATATCAAAATAGTCAAAAAAGAATACTAATAAAAAGAAGTTAATTTTCTTTTTACTTTTTAGCAATACGATGGCCTTTTTAGTTTTGCATATAGTCATAACAGTAAACAATATATCGACTTAGAGAGCTTTATTGTTTTTCAAAGTATTTCCCACTGGAACCGTTGACCACACAGCCCATTCTTTACTCTAGGGAACGTAGAAATATCGTGAAAACTTAGATTAGGACTATACACAGGTGGACTAATAATTCGATACATGTTGCTCTTAAAACTTCGTTTTTCGAGCTTTCATGTAGAAGAATGAGTCGTCATTGTAGGTTTCTCGGAGCACCGCAATCACTTCTGGTAAACAAACGGTTGCGTATCAATTAGAAATTGAGACAAAAATTGCGACCATTTTCCTCAATACACTTGGAGAACTGATAATTTTTGTTGGTTTCTCCTCATCTTGAAACACCCACACAGCGGAATGACTTCGCTTAAAAGATGCGAGATCCAACGGGAAACTAACTTTTTCAAAGGCGATTCATCATGCAGAATTTTCTGAATTGAAGGTTTTGAAAGGCCAATCTCGCAATATATCTCGCTCCTTGATCAGTTAGCACACTGCGGCTATGCGCAGTACAAGCGAAAAATTGTAGCGCGATGTAGAGCTGCATTACCAAAAACAGAGACGGAGTTGGTTTCTGAGATGACACGTTGCTCAACAACAATAATCATCCCAAAAATTACGAGAAAATTTTCTCGGCTCAATTCCATTTCAGTCATCGAGTGACTGAATCAGTTTTAGAAATTTGCTTTGGCTAAGTCACTTCCATATCTACATAGAACTTTGTATTTAACTTCAATGAATAATGAGCTTAATTTTGACGGACAACGTTTCATTGGTAGAGAGCCCTTTAGGCGGCTACATTCAAAACTTAAAAGACAATCCTCAAAACTTATTATGTCTCATATGTTGGAATATTCAATACGAAATTTTGTTCGAAAACTACTCACTCGACAGTTAAATTTCGAAAAAATATTTTTTATAGCAGTTTCTTTGAAAAATTGATATTTACATACAAAATCTAACTTCTCTACCTCTTGTAACTTTCTTTATATTTTCTTTTTTTTTTAGTTTTTCTTCTTTACTTTTCTCCTTCAACATTCTTATTCTCAAATTTTTCCGTTTCTTCCAACTTTTTTCTGCATCAAACCACTTGTTTGTTTGTTTTATTTCAGTGTTACATCTTTTAGCGACTCCTCAGTATTCTCCAACTCCTTTTCTATAATTCCATTGTATATATTTTGCTGCTCAATCTAAGTACTTTCTTATTTTTTCTTCTCATTTCCAGTTCATTTCTAACATTTGGAAAAATTTGTATTATGGTTCCTATACCACAAATTAGTCGGCATCTCTATCCGGGCCTCTAAATGGCTTTACCATTTCCTTTAGATTATTTTTGGCGATAATATTAATGAATAATTTTACAAATGAGGATACTTTTTTATTTTTTCGAACATTTTGAAGTTTCACTTTCTGCTCCACACAGTACGTAGAAAAAGTTATACTTACAATTTCTCCAATATAACTTCCTGGTGATTGTTGCCCACAGATGTTTCCTGGTATCCTCTGTAAATTTTACAAATAAAATATCAAAAGCCTAAACTAAGAAATTTGCGTATTTTTTGGGACACCGGTTTTTTTTTTTTCGATTATAACAGTTCTGGACTTTTCTACTATTTTCTAGATCTCAATTAAATATGCGCCACAATACTCAAAAACAAATCAAAATATAACCTATTTTAATGATTCAAATTTAAATAAAACATTTCCCACTTACTATTCACTTACTTGATGTCTACTTTTAATTTGCCATCGCTCTCTATGTCCCGAATGCGAACTTCGAGGTTGTGTTCCTTCTTCAGGTGAAATTTCATGGATTTTTTCAGTCGAATTTTCGCTTTGCACAAAACACAGGTCATGGGAAACTGTCCCGTATGCACCCAGACGTGTCTCCGCATGAGATATCTCTCCTTGGCGGTTTTACCGCAAATCGTGCACTTATAAACCTTTACTTCGCCATCCAAGATAGTCGTGTAATGTACGGACTCCCTGAAACAATGCTGAAGTATTATTGGACAAATTTTGCTTTATTCCAAGGAAAGTACTAGAATTTGAACATTGTATTCATATACACCAACACTACAGGAGTTTGGCTAATATCTTCGTTGAAAGTTTGGATTGACTCAAGAATTGAATTTAATGCATCTTTGCTTCAAACACGACTGTAACTCAAATAAATGATGTAATACCAACAATAAAGCTAATGTTTTTTTTTTTCTGATTTCAACCATGTTAACAAACGGTTTTTGATGTCATGCTTTAATTTACAAAGAATACATTTTAAGATTAAATAATGTTGCCATGAAACACATAGTTGGCAAAAATTTTAATTATCGTTGATTGTAGTAGAAAAATGTAGTACATCAACAAAGAAAAATGAGATATATTATGTAGATACTTTTTATTCATCGAACCAAAATAAAGAAGATGGTAGGAGGTAAATCGGTGAAAAATTAATATCAATTCGTCGACAGGATACCATTAAAAACCGACCGTGCAACAATGAACTCACAAATTCATTCTTTCATTCATTCTTCATTCACTCTTCAGGTGTTCGCGTTTGGTCAAAGAGAGAATGCTTCCGTAGTATATATTCCATAAATTAGAAAAAAAATGTTTTCTAGTAACGAAACAGCAATATTACCTGTTATTAAGTTTTCTAATACTCACTTTTCCACTTCCTTTGAAGCAGATTTGGCGTTGTTGCCACTTCTGAAATGAAAATTAAAAATCTTTTGTTACATGCTATTTCAAGATCAAACTGGAAAATATGAAAACAAAACTTCTTTCCTGTGGTCTATATGAATCTACAGTCCCTAATAAATGAAATACTCGTCACCATCTAAGTTCACAAATATTACAGGCTTTTGTAACACGGTTAAAATTCGGAAATATATTTTCAAATTTAACGTAAGTCGTGTTGCCACAAACCGAACATCCTCCGCAGCGGTTTTGACTTATAGCACATCCCGTTAAAGTGAACCGCCAATACCAAAAGCATTTATCTACGTTTTATAAGGACTATATTAATTTTGCTTTATACATGTAAAGAACCGCTACCAATTTCCGGCTGCAATGAACGTACTAAAAATAGTAAAATCACATTTTTTAGAGTATTCTTAATGATCAATTCCTAACTGCATTACATATTTTTAAAATCCGTGGTGGGATCGACTACGGCATAAGTGATCCCGTTTATATTGCTTACCATTAAGTTTGCAGAAACGAGTGCGCAATCATTGGCGGCGATGATATATTTCGAAAGCGGCTGGACATACCCGATATCGGGATTCATACGCGTATGATTAGTATATATATGAATGACGGGTTGATTGATGACGGCGAATCGACAGCGTGCTTTGTTATCTTCGACGAGTGTTAATAGATTTCTTAACCTATTTCCGACATTAGAATACACTGACACTATAATTAAATGTATTGTTTGCAATATCGACATTTCATCGTACAGTATTTTTGTTTGTAAAAGACATGCTAATAGGAAACAGCACCTGTTAAATGCGAAACGTGATTATAAATGTTTATATGACTTTATTTTTATGTTATGTGTGTGCAACATTCAACAAAATATTATAGACAATGAAGAAATTCGAAAGTTTTGTGGGAATACATTCCGGAATGGAGATTGCTAACAAAAGGTGAAAAACACGATTACGAACCAAATCAAGGCAAAGTTAAAAATTAAAAAAATATGACTGGCGGTAAAAAGTGATGTGGCATCCGTGCCTTTTCTTTTACGTATTACAATATTACAGAAAACAAACGCAGAAACGATAGTAAAAACTATAATCAGTACCTTTGAGAAGTTCAATATAACGGCAACCCAACTTGTAATGTTGGTTACAGATGGGGGTTCAAACAAGGGTAAAGCTGGAAAACTACTAAGACAATCTCACCCTCAATTGCTTCGTGTAACTTGTATGGTCCATGCACGTCATCTTGTAGCTGAATTTATTAGAAACAGTTATCCAAAAGTAGACCAATTAGCTAGCAAAAAAGTTTTTATGAAATCTCCGAAACATATTCGTGAGTTTAAACACGGACATTCCGCAGCCACCACAGCCGGTATTGACGAGATGCTGGTTTCAGATACCGAAATCCACACTCGAATAGAGCAAATTTTCGAAAATTCTTTTAGATACTATTTCCAAATTAGAGAACATCAAGCTTTCATTACACGAAGCGCCAAATATAGTAGATGACCTCAAAGCCTCGTTAGGAAATCTAACAGATAATGTAGGAAGCTTAACAACTGATAAATTGTGGGCGGTTACAACTAAAAATCCGAATTTTCAAACTCTAGTGCGTATAGTCAGAACTTCAAGGCTGCGAATGTAATGCGAACCACCTTTTTAAATTCGCGAACATCACATCATTAAACGGAGAACTCTCACATTCCAAATACACCAACATATTTTCACCTCGCCGAAGGAGTATGACTGAGACATCAATGGAAGTCGTGCTAATGATACAATACTATTTTTGCGTCAGTCTACATCAACAACACAATCAAACTAAAGTAGTAAGTAATTACATACATTATCTTCAATATTGATAGTAATCGCTCGTTTCTGCAGGCTTACATAGGACTGCATCTACAGACCTACTTATCATCACAACAAACCATTGTGGGACCCTAAAAATTGCTATAACCGGACACTACAACACATGTACGTTTATTCTTGTTACCAAAATGATCCAACCAGCTTTAAAATATTTTGAATTTGTATCTATGTATTTAAATTTTATAACTTTGTCCACAATACCTTTATGTAAATTATATTATATAGCTTTCAACTTTTTTAGATTTATCATAATCTTAATAATGTCAAATAATAGGCGTACCTTCTTAGCTTTTTCATAATTTATTTATTACGTATTTAATACCAATAATATTAATATTAATCTATTAAAAGCAAATATCTACAATAGATATTCAAGAATTAATCCTATCAACATTAGCCTAAAAAGTCAATTTAAGGGTATTATTAACATTTGGGCAGGGTCCCAATGTCTGTTGGGCTTTGCACTTCTCAAGATTAAAAAACCGGAATGTATTTGTAACAATTACTTACATCCTATGTGATTTCAAATGAGTTCTATACGGTGATTTAGTGTTCACAGTGAAGGGGCAAAGTTTGCAGTTGAAGGTTGTTCTTTTGTCCTCTTTGGGTTTCCCCATAACTGATTTTCCCTTGCGATCTCTATTGAACATGAAAAACTGTTAAAAATAAGATACATACCGGGCATGACAATTATCTGAGACCGTTTTTTTTGTCGCTAATCAGCCACTTTATTAAAAAGTATTTCAAAGAAAGATTCATCCGGATGAAGTATAGCTTATATATGCTTAGAACGGTCCATGTTTTAGATGACGGGTACGGAAGATGTAACCGAAATGCGTGTAAATTCAATGTAGATAGACATTTAGCGACAAGAGCCAACGATACTGCGGATTGACGACCTCTATCGCCGACACTTCGAACAGAGTGGGGTACGATACATTCGTCCAACCGCGGCCTGCATATGCGTGAGGGAGAGCGGTACACACTCAGACGATACAACTTCTGCGTGTTTGTCTGATTAGAGACGCTCAACCTAAATATAAAATATCAAAGGCGTAGATGCATCGAACGGAAAGCCTAGTTTAATTCTCAATATCAGAAAAGCATTAAACAAAGATGGATAATATCTAAGGCTATATTTTATAGATAGTAAAATATACTCTGAATTTTCAGTTGTGAAATGTGTTCGCTTGCTTGTTAAAACATCTTTCCACATCACAACTTGTGAGAGGAGCATAGTGAAAATGAGCCTATAAGCGTTGTGTTTACTAACGGTTTCGTTACTTTCGTTGCAAACGGTTTTAATATTGACAAATCCGGGTTGCGGATAGAAATTGCATCGATTTCTTTACATATAGAAGCACTAAAATCACCAGAAACATTCTTTAATTTGATTATTATAACATCTAATGCTTTAATTCCATCATTTAGTTGTATTGTTTGTGAGTCAACGTATTTTATTATTATAGTTTGTAAAGATGGATCCTGTAACAGTATATTGTGTACAGTTGTACATTTGCTTATGCTTTGTGCGTCCTCATTTAAATTGTTTATTACATCAGCAACTTTCTCCAAATTGTCTGCGTAAAATGAAGAGGCTTATAACCACGTCCCCCATCTTGTTACCACTGGAGACGGAGGTAAGGAAAGCAATTTTCCAGCTTTAAGCATATAGACTCTAGCGTCACTCACAAAAAGCAAACCTCGAGCAATTATCATCCCATCAACTTGTTGCCTGTACTAAAAAAAATTTGAACGATTAATTGAGACACAACTGCGTTGCTACATAGACACCCATAACATCCTGCCAACATATCAATCGTGCTTTAGACAGAATTATAGATGCATCACAGTAGTCACTCTTATTGTTGATGATATACTTAAAGCTAAAGACGAAGAAAAAATAACTGCTTTGATATTATTAACTATTCCTGAGCATTTGTTTCCATTTGCCATGAAATTCTGATTGTTATTCTTCAATCAGTGAGTATTGGTCCCAGTGCAGTTAGATTGATGAGAAGTTTCTTGGATGGACGTAGACAGACTGTGAAAGTTGGAGAGAGAAAATCGGATGAGTTGGACAAGGAACTTCACTTTATGCAATACTGTCGCTCTTACTATATGCTCTGTACACACTTGACCCACGTACAGTGTTTACTAACTGTATGCATCACTTTTACGCTGACGACGTTCAATTTTATAAGTCCTTTGCACCATCAGGCATAATTCTGACTCGAGATTCGCTTAAGAACATATTGGAAAATATAAAAAGATTTTCTAAAGACCAATTGTTGAAACTAAATCCTCTCCAGGTACAAGCTGTCCTATTCTGGCCTAAAGGTCTCCGTCATGAAATTAAAAATAAGTTGTTTCTTGACCACGATCTTGTCCCTATCTCGTTTGCTATCACAGTTAACAATTTGGGATTGTTGATGGATGAAAACTTGCGATTCCACATCTGCTTTGCTGAAAGGAGCAGTTGCGACATTGAGTATGATACACAAATGTCGTGGCGTAATTAACCGAACTACGAAAAAGACTTTGTGCGACTCTCTGGTACTGGCGGTGTTTAACTACGCGGATGTAGTCTATAATATGCGCGTTCGGATGACCGATTCGAATTCGTGCTTGCGATTGATTTTCGGAATTCGCTAATTCTAAAGAATTTCGTATAAATCTAGGCAGTACGAGCTATGAGTGCTCGTCGTGAGCCTATTAATGGCAAATTCTTACAATATCGCGAAATATGTCAATATGATTATGCAGAACTATGTATAGGGCTGCACCAAGTTATTATGATGCTTTTGTTGTAGGTGTACACCGTCCTGTGTATGATATAATTTCCAACATTTGTTGAGTAGCACGTATTGTAAATATTTCAATTTATTATATTTCTTTTTATTGTGTTATTCTTTTTTATTTAATGTAATTAAACTCGCTTAGGTTGTAGGAAGAGCATTGCTCTTAAATATACTCAAAATGCGTAGAGTGAACCCAAAATTAGAAGTACACGTCACGTGATATGCGCAAAAGAACAATTTTCATCGGGCCAGTCTATTATTACGCGGATATCAGCTAATACCTCAATAGCGTGCCAACCTTTGATTAGGTTGCAGCTAATTATCACGGATACTTATTTGGTTTTTGCTGCAGTTGTCTTTCCTTTTCGTATTAACGAAACTGTTTTTTTTTTTTCAAGGCATTTGGAATGAGTATATTATTATAGTGGTAAAGTCTTAATAGAAATCAATAAAGTAGATCTTTAACATTTGAAGCACCTCATTTTTTCAAACTGCCGACGCCACTGGCACATTTTGTTCGCGCATCCTCGCGATGTTCAGATATGTATTTCTCATTTCGCATTTACTCTAGCAATAAGCAAATATTATTGTTATGATTATTATTCTTTTTAGTAATTAATTTTAATTAAAATTAATAAGGAATAAAATTAATGCATTTAGAATACAAGACAAATGATTTATATAATTAAAAATACAATTAAAATCTTTTTGATAATAACTTAGTAATAATTTAATAATCACAAAAAAATAATGATTTGATTACGTATCCACTAAAGTTTCAATTCTAAAATGCCCAAATCAATACATACAATTACATATGTATGTATGTAATACACATACATATAAGTAGCTGTTTGATAATAAGCTATCTATATTGTAACGTTTCTCTGCCTTTAAAAACGTTGTTGAGGCTCAAAGACAAACGACTCAGGCGATATATTCAATATAAAATGGATTTATTCCACACTTAAGGTCTGTCACCATTAGAAATAAAAATCATTGTCAAACTTTTAAAAATAATAAATTAGATAAATGAAATCCAACACTATTTACAAACTGTCGTACGTAACAATATCCAATATCTAATGGAAAGTAACGGTTCCCAAAACGAGATATTTAGAACCATTTTGTACTTTATACTGTTTATGCTGTTTGTTGTCTGATATATCAATAAATTTCTACAGAAGCATACTGAATAGCTGATACAAACTCCTCCAAACCATAGTTAACAGATGGTTAACAATTACAAAATAGCAGGTCGCTTTGTAGCACTCGTATCAATAAGCTTTAGCCTGGAGTTTTAATGGAAATATTGTATATACTTAACCCAACAAACATCGCATCTATAATATAGAAATTAAAGCTGAAGTTATCTAATGCTCCAGAACTTACGTGGTATTCCCAATTTCATTGATTGCAGATTCTTTACTGTTCGGCTTAAAATGTGAATCCCTAACCTCGTCATCATCGAGTATTTCAATGTCTTCTTTTCTAAAATAATCACAAAATACGATTATTTCCATTCTTAACTAATCCAAGAATACTAAGCTTAATCCATCAATTAAAACAAATACTTACATTTCTATGGGTTCTAACTTAATATTAAAACCATTTTTATCAACTTCTTCCATTTCTTGCCTTTACAAACCGATATAAGTAACTTACGGAGGTAAGATTAAATCGAACCACATCGAACTAAACCTCGCCTAAACATACACGTACGATTTCTGAAGATTTCTTCCAAAAGTTATTTGAAATAAGCAGGTTAGATTACATGTTTTTAACAGAGCCTAGCACAACAAATCTATAGGTTGGCAAGGTTGGTAAGCGTGAAAAATAACTTTAATCTAACCATGTAAAACATTGCAAAAATAAACAAATGTGCAACCAACAATATTATTCTATAATTAAGAATTTAACATTCCATCTGCTCCTAAATAATGCTGTTTGTACAAAGCTATTGGAATTTACTAGTAACAATTTTCAAAGGGGCTGAAAACTCCCATCGTTATATACGAACTGGCCAAGGATAACAGATAACAGAAAAAATTAAGTAACATTAACCATAATTCATAAGATGCCTTGAATGCATCTTATGAATTAAGTTGTATATTCGCACATGCACGAGTAATCCATAGATTGGTATTTGTTAAATTTGACGGATAATTTAAATTGGTAGTACCGGGAATTAAGGAGCCGGAACTACCAACTTAAATCATCCGCGAAATTTTAAAAAACTCTAGGCATGCATAAAGAAAAAGAAAAAGGTCCTAGAGTACGTCCTTGCGATGTACCGACGTCGATGTAGAGCTTCTTCGACCTCGCCCCCTAATAGAAAAACGATATTAATCAAACCCATATAATCCCATATAATTTATTTTTTCTAAGGCGAAAGATATTTATATAAATTTAATTAATGGAATAGTAACTTAAGACGTCGATGGGACTTCGATTCGTTAAAGGAAGTTACTGAACATTCGATGACTATTTCAATAGAAAGCATATTTATTAATTCTATCGGTTTGGTGTGCAATTAACGGATAATTGATGAATTCACTGTGTCTAGAGGGTGGGGACTCTTGAACACGCCCTATTTACTATCGTTGCAGTGTTATCTTGACCGATAACTAAACGCGCACAGTCAGTAAGTATGAGTCACTATTCAGAGCTTAGTTATGTTATGAGAAGCAATATGATTGCATCTGGAAATAACAACAGAGATGGGTAACTAATATGATTGCATCTGGAAATAACAACAGAGATGGGTAACTAAATGTTATTAAAAAGGTACCTGCTAGAGGCATCCATTGAGTCCTCAACTAGTGCCGGAGTAGTCCAATCCAGTTTTACATGAGGTTTCTTGCCATTTGATTTTAAAATGCTATATTGAATGATATCTTCTCTTGTAGGTATATGCAAGTAGATAAAATTTACGTAGCACACTGAAACTTGTAGAATATCTGAAGGAAATCAATAAAACATATTAAGACATTCAAAACGCAATTTATTTACTTCCAGTCACATAACATAAGGGATATAATTAATGTAGGCAAATTCGGGTGCGCACCATCGGCGCATCTAACGAATGCACTCTCGCATGAGAAACACTAATCAGTATCTAGTTCGCCGCTGCCCGGGGCGTACGTAGTAGTAGCAGATAAGTACTCTGTGTTCTGTTTTTAATAATGTCGAAGGTACGTAGATTGAGAAACAGCTATCAATAAAGACAGTGAATAGATTCATTAAGGATTATCCGGATTTGACTTACGACGGCGTAAAAATTAAATGTTTAGTGTGCGATACATATCTAACGTTTTGGTCACAAACACATTATAAACGGCACGTGCAAAGTGCGAAGCATAATAATATCAAAATCGGTATGGCCGCAAAATACGAACAATTCTTATTTGATTTATGTACAAAAATGATTCAGTGTAATCTGGCGTTTACTTTGTTAAACATTCATTTATTTCATTTTGCAACAAATACACCAATATTACATTACCAAGCAGGACCACGTTACGAAATTATTTACCATTTTTTAAGACGAAAGAAGTATAATGTAAATCAAGCTTTATTTTTATTAAAATTTTCCGCCAATTTTTCACCAACTTTTCTGTTTTAATAGAAACCCAATAACTAAGTAAAAGAAGTGCCTACGAATTTCGTTTTGTATTTTTAAAGTAAAATGAGGATAAATTTTAGAAATGCACAGGGGTCGCTTAATAAGTCCCTAGAGAAATGAAGAAATTAATTTTCTGTAGGTTTTTGTTTATATTTCAACATAATCTCCATTTAACTTCTTCAACCATTTCTCCAACTTTTCTAAGCCCTCCAAAAAATAGGAGTTTGGAAAGTCCTCAAAATAGGTTTTTGGGGTCCAAATCCAGTGAATACGGTGGGTGTTGCACTAATTCAAACTTTAATTCCAGAATTTTTGACATCGAAACTGTCCAGATGTGTACCCGTGCATTACCTTGATGGAAGAGGAGCAGTTTGTTTTTCAAATGACATTTCTTCTCGATTTCTTCGCTCAACCGGTCCAATAACGATGAATAATATTTTCCGGTTATTGTTTGCCCTTTTCCCAAGTAATCGGTGTAGATGATTCCGAGTGCATTCCAAAATCCGAGGTCATCACCTTGCCGGCCAGTTTCGCCTTCCTCGAACCCCGTTCCTCTTAAAAAAACCGTTGTTTTGATTGTTCCTTTGTCTTCGGAGTGTAGTAGTGTATCCGGTATCCGTATTTTGTCCATGGTTATCTATAGACGGAGAAACTCGCTAGGATTGCCGACATTTTTTTCACACCCAATTTTTCATGTAAAATTGAATACACCTGTACCTTGCGATATGCCCGTGGCTTCAACTATTTCGCTCACTTCGATTTACCTATCATTTAAAACCATAGCGTGGATTCTGCCAATCATTTCGGGGTTAGTCATTTCCGACGGACGCCCAAAACGATGTTTCATCTGTTGTGGATGTACGGTTACGTTTAAGCTTATTTACCCAATTATGAACAGTTGCTAATACAAGAGCAGATGTCCCAGGAACTTCATCCAACTCAGCTTTGATCTCTTTCGGTATTAAGGCTTTTTAATAAAAGTATTCAATCACCGCTCGAAATTTTTTTCCATTTTTCTACATAAACAAAAATTCTTTGCTTAAATCGACAATAAAATGAAATCGTATGATAATCCTTACTAGAAACAAATCGTTTTCGATACCATGTGCGCCATCTTTTAGATTTTCTAGGGACATTTGAGCCACCCTCGTACATCATTAAGTATAGATAATTTGAATTAACTAACCGAAACCGAAATAACCTAGGGTAATCTGTGTATATTGGTCTATATAAAAACTTCGCCTTCTTGTGGTGAATAATTTTAAATTCACCGCGTAAATGTATTGATGTGTTTTCCTAACTTACCGACCATGTCAGGTTGGCAAGACGGCGGTATGAAGAGTGGAGGTAACGGATTGATAGATATAATAAAGAACTAGTTTGTAAAAGAAAAGTGTGTTTTAATTGAAAACGAGAACTAACTCGAATACATTCCCAGCATTTTTGTCAAACCCAGATAACCAATCCATTTTCATTTTCAGATGAAAATTTCCAATTCAATAATCCCCCCAAGCTATGGTTAAAAATTATTCAACCTATTGTAAAATGAAAAATAGCACATTCCCACCGACTTCTTGGTCATAAACTTGTTCAATTAATTGGGCAATAAAATGCGGCGTGTAAAATAGGCTTAATGCTTTATAGTTATGGGGGTTGAAAGGCAACTGATGACTCGATTTTAATGTCAAAACAGCTGTCGTGTTCACGGAGAGCGAGTTACTCCTTGAAGCTAGTACGTAGCTGTTTTTCACTTTTCATTTCTAAATGAAACAACTAGAACTTTATTTCCTTTCGTTATTATTTAAAAAATAAATTAAAGTAAAAACAACAAAGCAAAAATACTTTATAAAATTAGAATAACACATTTCAGAATAGTTATCTTCTAAAATGACTACATACAAAAATCCCATTCCTCAAACCTCGAATTCCATTCTGTGATAAATGGCAACATTCGGATAGTTTTTTCTTAATAACGCCACCTGACGGGAGTGAAATGCATTACATTAACTATACGAAGTGACATTCCGATCAACGCTTACTTGTTCTGGCTTTACAGCATCACAGAAGCTGATATCCAACAGCTGTAATTTGTGCAAAGATACTAAGGCCATATCACACATATCTCCGGAAATATATACGCCCAAAAGATCGAGTTGAGTTAGCTGCTTACAGTATCGTATTATGGGTAAAAGGAAGTAATCGTTTACACCGCGCCATCTAGATAAAACTAATCTAAAACAAAAGAACCACTTAATATGCCAAAAAAAAAAGAAAGCATCCATGTCAGAATTTGAATTTACCTTTCTAAATCCCTACAACCGTGAGCTATATGTTCCAAGCAATCTTCAGGATCACTCGATACGAAACACCAACCTAAATCTAGTTCACGTAGTCTGCGACACTTAGCTAAATTTCTCACTCCAACAACTGTCATTCTTTCGACCTTCCAAGAGCTCCACGTCACTAGATTTTTATTGCACTGACTAACGACCTCCGTAATGCTATCAAGACGTCTTAGGTTGCTGCACATATCTACAAAAAAAAATCAAAAAACATTTGATTACTATGACATCCTTTAAAATGCTTTTTAATTTGTTTACCAATATTTATATGTTGTAAATTGGAAGTGTTGCTCAGTATGTAAATGAGATCATCATCTCGTATACTACTAGAATACAAATCAAGCGTTACCAACTTATTTAACATGGCTAAACTACGGAATTGTGAAGAATTCTCACCAAGATTACAATCTTGCAAACGTATCTCTACCAAATCTTTACAATACTGAGTTATAATATTTATACAATTGCTGGTAACGAATTTACTATGACATAACGATAGATGTGTAAGATATTTGCAGGAATTCTTTAAAAATCTGAAATAAATAAGTCAATATAAGTTTTTTCCAATCTGAATCTTACATTAACTGTCAAAAATGTACATTAACCTCAATATAACTAAGAAAATTTACATTAATCTCATTGTAACTGTCAAATTATCTAATAAAATGCTATTTACTCTGCGAATGCTTGTTCAGATATCTTATGATCATCTCCACACCATGATAAATCCAGTTTCTTTAATCTACGACATCTCTCCATGAACATTTCAAGCAACCTATTATCGATTTTATGCCAATAACGCTACAAACAAACAGATTCAGATAAAATGCATGACAAAATAATTTTTCAAACCTTTAAACTCAAATGGCTATAAATTCTGGGGTCTAAAGTTGCCGCTAACCATAATTTACTAACTTGGGCACATCTACACAGTGTCTTTAAGTCCAAATATTGAAATATATGTACTATAACATCATACTAAAACAAATTGTAATGTAAATATTTGTAACCTACAAAAACTATCATTGTACTTACAGGTAATGTTGCAAAAGTATTATTTTGCACATCTACATCGCAATTGGAAGATTCTCGACCCGATTTATTCATTTGAACTGTCAATAGGCGACTTGACAGTAATCTACGTTGTAGTTCAGAAGTTGGCTGTTTACCTGCCAGTAAAACTGCATCTAGAGCTGTTTGATAATCTAGCAACGTATGGTTTAAATCCAAACGAATTTCACTGCAATTTGAGGTGTTTTAAGGGGCTGCTAATAAATATATTTTCTACTCACTTGATTAAATTGGAAATTTGACGTATAGGTGGAGAAAAATATCGCGAAGTCTGCTCACAAATCTCTGGTTTGCCCTCCCATAAGATTAACCAATTTTCACCAGTATGCCGGGCCCAAATTCTCACAACAGCACCTGGATTGTAAGTTTCATATATTATTACAGCTGTTGGTATTACTGCAGCTTCAAATCTTTAACATGTCCTTAGATAAAGTTTTCATCCGAAATAAAAAAATTAATTTACCTTAAAGTGATATAGTCTTGGCATGGTATCTCTTCTACATCTTGAGTCATATAGTGTTTTTGCGAATTTTCGCTTTCTACCCACCATTTTCCGTATTTTCGCTGTTTTTAAAATACTTATACATATGAGGAGGAGTACAGGGCAAGCAGTTTCTTACCAGCATATAGGTATCTACGCAATCACCATAATCAGGGTATTTCACTGGTTTTCCAGTTAGATTCTCCGGACCGTAAGAGATCGTCATGTTATGATTATATTTCGCAGTATAGTCCACTACACTTTCAGCGTAACACTCGAAATCCACCATATTTTTGAACAGTAATTGCACTGAAGTACCACATCGTTCTGACATGATTATTTCACAAAGACAATTATCGTGGAGAGTTTATTTGCCCTTTTATCTCTGAAATACGTACGATAAGATTATTAACATCATTAAAACTTAAATTACATCTAAAATGCACTTAATATTCCAGATTCCGCGCCTCATCCAGTCATAAGGCAGAATCAGCGTTGCCAACAGGAAGAATCTGTTTGTACCAACGCTACCAACTTTTAGTTTTAGACGTATTAAATTTGTCTACTTGGGTATTAGATTACATAACGTTGTCACAGTTGTTTTTTTATTATTATATATTGTTGTTATTGCATTTATTTAATAATTCTACAATGATAACACAACATGACGTGAACATTTACTAAACCAATTTACTTACTAACTATCTTCACGTCAAACATATTCTTATTACAGACGTGTTGAAAAGTATTGTTCAGATGGCAAATATAAGTACAAATATCAACTTAAAAAATTCTGGCTGTTTTTTTATAACTTAACACATAAAAAAATACTGCTACAAAAATCAATATTATGTCGTAAGCCTTGTCAGGGTCTGATTCACTAACACACATAAACAGTTTAACGGTTTTATTCTTCATAATATATTCTCACCACATAACCTCTCTTCCTATCTCTAACGATCTAACCTAATCTCTCTCCTCTTACTTAATGCCTCATTGCTCATCCTCCCCCATTCCTCTACGCCTAACTTCCTTCTGCTCCTCTTAAACGTAACTACATTCCGGGCGCACCAACCATCAGGGAAGCGGCAAATTCAAAATTCTAAATTTACTTACTACAATTACAAACACAATGAATTTAATAATTCAATAATTTATCAAAATTAACCGCATGTAATACTTAATTTTTTCTTCCATTAACAAACTTGCTAAACTTTTTTATGCTAAAGCACTCGTATTCTTGGCGGTAAAGTTGCCAATCAGTGTCGGCACTTGTTTCAAACATTTTTTTTTATTTTATCATTACATTTAATTGCTACACATCCCTTTTATTCCTAATATTTCTCACCAACTGAACTTTTAAAAGATCCCTCCTACTTAAACGCCGTAACGTAAATCACGCCACAATCGCCATGACCAAAATAACTGCGCATTGAGTAAACCATAAATCAAAAAAACCTGTTTTACACGTCGCGACTTATTGGGCAATTAATTGAACAAGTTCTTGACCAAGAAATCGGTAGAGCTGTGCTACTTTACATTTTACAGTGGGACATTTTTTTGACGATCGTGTTTACTCCTTTAGTTTCAATAATAGTTGAGTGGGGCAACTATTGAACAGGATATCTTCATCTGCTTATAAAATAGATCGATAACCTGTTTTTGTTTGCCCCTAACCGTCTCCTTGTATTCCGGCGCATACTTGACTTATTCTAGCAGACGAAACAGCTGAAAGCCAGTAAAGAAGCCGCAGGAAATTAGTACTGCACGTCTGGGTATAGTAGATCCAATGTACTTCTTAATCTAATAAAGATGAAATTTTAAATAGAGGAGGCAAGAGACCAGGCATTTTGAACCTTGTTCGGTCTAAGATTTGTAACTACGGTCACGTCTTTCCAGATGTGAAGGAAATAAGTTTTATGACAGCGTTAATAAGAAAGAAGCTGACGAAGGGAGATATTTCAGCGCCCTATTAGGGATGTTATGATATCGAGAGGCTCGACGTGAGCTCCCATCGTCTCCAACGTGGTCTTTTTGATTGACCCGCATTTAAAACAAGCGGAGAGTGCCCATCATCATCCAGACAAATCTGATCGGTTCTCCTCATCGTCGCAACCCAAATAAACTATCTACATGAGATCAGCATGAGCTTATCCATTTTCTCTATCTGAATAGACCAACCCTGTTTCACTTTGCAAAGGCTATAGGTGTCTAGTACCTCCCTTCAGTGCCCTAATAACGCAATAGATTACAATTTCTCATGCCACTGCCGCTTCCGGAATTTGGCTAGTTTATCCTTTACTTATTTGATTCTTATTAACAAAAGCATAATCCGATGGACGAGGCGCGTGCCCCTCTGCTCTGCGCGTTGGTATAATAAAGAACGTTTTAATTTCAGTCCGGAAGCCATCGTCTGTTGATTTGCGTTGTGAAAATCTATTTAAAATCGGTGGAATATAGCAAGTTCCAGCTTTATATTAGGCAATATTATAATCGCCATTTTAACAGAGCAACCCTGCACTGATGCTACACAGCGTTTCACCCCGGTTTCGAAGAATTGGGTCTTATAGTAGTACCCTTCTTTCGCTAGCTTACAATAATTTGTATAAAATTATCCTCGTTTGGAACAAGAGCTGTTGTCACGGTTTTCGGAAGATTGCTCTTAGAGAGATCACCGATCAGTAATATCTGTCACCTGTCAGTTTCTACTGCAAATTAAATGAAACACATACACCTTTGGTAAAACCAATTAAATCGTTCTCAGAAATGTTTTTTCTGGCTTTAATATATTGGAATGATGCAGGGAGCCTGTGAAGATAACAGGAAGTAAAAGGAGGAATGTTACTAACTGACTAAATGCAAATATACTATAAATTACATTTTTGAGAAGTTTAAAAAATACATGCTTCGTAATTTATTCATTCTGCATAACTACATCGTAAGATACACACATTAAACTGGATTGGGAAAAATAAATTTATCCTTCTTCCCGATGGTTGAACTACCGTCACCATGGTAGCATTTCTTGATATAAGTTGTGATCTTTAAAGGTATCTGTGATATAAATTAAGATTTCTAAAATATAGGTACACACTTAACGACGTTACCACTTACCTTCTCTACTTACACTTGCCATAATTATCCTTTGGAATACTTCAAATGCTCACATTGTTATAATTATCGGGCAATTCTTCTTTTCTATAAGGAAAATATATATACCAAGTAATTTCAAATTCATTTATATTTAAAGAGAAAAATAATAAAATAAAACAGTCCGATATGGGAGTGGATCTACAGTAGCTGTTTAACGTAGCATTTGGTATGATGTAATAGGTTTGGTAAAATGCAAAATATATTAAATATTTGATCCAGACGCGATAAAGTTACAAATTATCACAAAATTTAGCAAAATATACCTTTCCTTGATCAATTTATACAAAACAAAATAATAGTAAACAATAGATCGTAATAAGTAATTGTATGATCTTAATTTAAGCTTAATATTCATATAAAAAAAATAAAAGATTCAGATGCGGCATAACAATTTTACACTCAAGAACAAGAATTATAGAAAAGAATCCCAGTTAAGGAATTTTAAATTAAAAAAAAGACTTAATGGTGGTTTTCCTAACGTTTGTTTTTTTTTTTTCTTTATGAAGTCTAATTTTCGACCCGGATAACGTACTATCAGGATACCGGTATTATCCAATTCCGTTGTCCGAAACTTCGCATCCAGATCTCTCTTTCAAAATTCGAATCCGGATCCGATATCCGTTATCCGAGACTTGGAATACGGATCTGTTATCCGGTAAGTCAGATCCGCATCCGTTATCCGAAGTCTTGGATTCGGATTCTTTACTCGTTAACAACGTTATCATATCACTCACAATAGCCTCGTAGGAAACAAAATTGATGCAGTTATTTTCTCTTTTATCAACATGTTCGACGCACATTTCAAAGCCATATTAGCGAAAATAAAATACATTTTTAATTTTCGAACAAGGAAAAATAGCATTTGTATCAAACTTACATAGTGACATATTCTGGACTTTCCAACGTGCAAGCATTAATAGTACTTTTATCGTCCCTGAAAAAAAAACATAACATAAGCAAATGATTCTCTTATACGGTGTATCCACCTACTTTTTGCGGAGAAGACAATTTCTTATCTGAGCAATTTGCAGAAAATGTTTTTAAATAAACAATATTTGAAGTCAAGTTTTGCGCAACATAAAACTGGTGTTCAACTATACAGTTTAATATTTTAAATGGAATACCAAGTATATTATTGTATTGGATACTACACTACTCAATTCTTTTTCCAACATTCCATATGCTTACGTTAATGTCTTACATGCTAGAGTGGTTTATTCAAATTTTGTTCCATTCAATTTTCCTGGAATTTTCAGTAATACATTGAAAAACAATTATAGCATGTAAATTCTATAAAATTAAGGTTATTTCCATTTATCTGAGAAGTTCTTTTATGATTTTTTTAAAATATTTCTTTGCACCCCTTTTTATATTAATTGTTAATTATGAGGGACTCCTGATAATTAAGCGGCATTAAATAAAAGTTTGAATAAAAAAAAATTTTTTCAGTATAGTCTCCCTTGAGTGAAATGCAGTTTTCATATCACAGATACAGTGTTTTAATACCGCAGAAATAATTGTTTTTTTTTCTTTATTTTCAAAATGGCTTTGTACGGTGACCTTCATTTCGTTTTCATTTTCAAATCTCCGGTCCTGTAACTCCTTTTTCAGTTTGAAAAATAAAGAGGCAAGTTTAGATGTACGAAAAGAAAATGGTTAAAAGCACCCACGATATTTTAAAATGTGAACACGTTCTTTAGTAATTTCACGTCTGTATACATTAACATGTAGGAATATTAAATAGTACTAATAAAACTAAGATACTTTTAATTTGTATTAAAATTATTTTAATAATAAAGAATACGAAAATGCTTAATATTTAGCAAAAAAATTCTAATTTCTAGATGAATACGTTTACTGACTAGTATGTTCTATTATATGATTACGTACGCCATCAATTTCCGAATATATACGAATGTCTGTTCTACATTTTACAGAATCGCTTTGTTTAATAAGGCGATCTACAGTAGTCGTTTTAATATGGCGGCGTTCTATTCTATAAAGTTACAGAAGGAAATCCACGCACTAGATGGACACACTGTAGATCTTCTACACAACAGATAACGTGATGTTGTCTGCTAACCTAGAGAGTGATATCCAAAACATAAAAATGTAGAAAATTATATTTTTAATGTAATAATTGATTCAAAAAGTTTATACGTTCGAATAATAAATTTAAGCATTATGGATGAAAGAAAATTCGACAGTTGCCAATGTTTAGAAGCCATCTGTTCAATTCATAAATAATTTTTAAAATGTTGAAAGCTTGTAACCTAACGAGACAAAATCTTTAAATCATATGAATAAAGCAAATATTTCAAAAATTTGAAACAAACATTTTATTGAAACTAAACGTGTTCCGGGTTTGAACCGTGTCATGTCGTTGGTTAAAATAAAACTCGACGTTTCGCCCACAATCGTATGGCAGTTGGTTTTCGCCTCTGGCATGGTTCACATGCTGAATAACCGTGATCAACTGCTTCCCGCTGAGTTAGTTTCGACTCTGGCGTGGTCCACACGTTGAGTTACCGTGCTAACTGTTGCCACCACTCTCCTGAAGAAGCCTCATACGATTGTGGGCGAAAGGTCGAGTTTTATTTTAACCGTGTCATGTCACGGTTCAAACCCGGAACACGTTTAGTATCAACTGACTCTGGCCGTGGAAGCCTACGTTTTTATTTCAAGTATTTTATTAATACGATATAAACAAGAAAAAAAGGGGGCCCAAGTGGGACCTTTGGATCACCCCCGTTACAACATACGGAGATAAGACATATCTTTTAACACTCACCACTTGTAGTACAGGAAGATATTCATTTTAGTAGGTAATCGACCACAAACAGTTTATACATCAAAATATTAATTTAAAGGCAAAATGGACAGCGTTTAAGGGCACTGCGCCATCATTTGACTTGGTGGAACTTTGGGCAGCTGAATTTAATTGTTCGAAACGATCAAAAACTGTAAACACTACCAATAACAACGGAAAAGGTCACCAAATGCTGCTACACCGTCGAATTAATGTTAGAGAGATAGCAGAAGCTGTGAAGTTGCTGTTTCGAAGGCAGAAATTGTCTATACTGAAGAAAAAAGTGTTGGTAAAAATCCACAATTTGGGGTTCAAATTGATAAATGACCGATCTCATTCACAAAATCTACCCCCGGGAATTGTTTTCTGTTTCCTTTGCTTAAAGTTTCACTAGGAAGACAGTGATTTTCATCGAATGAGAAGAATCACATTAGTAAACTAAGTAAATGCCTATTTTGAAGAAGAAGATGTTAACTACTATTTGGCCGGATTAAAGAGATGGGAGCATCGCTAGGAAAAATGTACAGACAAGGATATTCATTTAAGAAGTAGAACTGAATTTAAATGATCCATGGCAACTTCGTGTAAGTTGGTCATAATAACGATTAAAATAAAAAATGGTCTGACTCACAAAGTTTTATACTAAAACTAATCAATGCGACTAGCTTCGTGCGATGCGCACACCCTCAGACCAGAATTTAGTAAAGCAGTAAAAAATAAATCAAATGTGTTAAAACATATAGCGTGCTTAATTTCACTTGTTGGCAAATTTTTACTGCTTTACTAAATTCTACCATAAGAACCGCACGAAACCGGGCACATTGATTAATTTTAATACAGAATTTTGTGAGTTAAGACCATTATTTCAACCCTTATAACCGAATTTAACAAAAAGAAAACACTTGTTTCTGTACTAAGCTGAAAACTTTTCATACTACCCTCGTGCACTAAATTTTAAATAGTAGGTATAATCTTTCTCAATAGTCTGCAATTGCTATCGATATATAAAAAATACCGCAAGAGATATTTGCATTGCATAATAATACATACACCAAATGAGATTCTTCATGTTCCAAGAACTCCTCTTTAGTTACAGAGATATAAGGACACTGTTCGCATTTGTAACTTTTCTGATTTATTACGGGAACCAATTCATTTCCTAACGATCTTTGGATGCTAAAAAATCAAGCAACTAACAATTAGTATTCTACAATTATAAACAATAACTGAATTATTTGAAACCATTTTTTTTGTAATTATACAAGCATTGCTGCAACCTAACTCATCCGTATCACTGAACTGAATTAAAAACCGCTCCGGGAGTTGAACCCGGGATTCCTAGATTGGTACCTACGCTATAGACTGCTTCTCGTTGAGATCAAAGTATTGGATCTGGTGACATGTAGCCTTCTTATATCGCATTATACTGATTGCAATAACCATCATTTTTTTAGAAATAAGCGTGTTGCTAAGTTGAGGTGAGGGTTTAAATGAAAATAAATAACAAATAATAACGCTTTATGAACATTAGATAGATAGAGTAAAAACTAACCACAAACTTTGACATTACGCGAACTCTTTATGGCAGCGCATCACGCACTCGCGCTTAATTGAAAAAGTAAAACTTTGTATCGTAACGTTTATACGGGATGAAAAATGTTAAACTCTGAAACACTTAGATTTACTTGGAGAAATAGAACACTTAGCCAAGTATGTCTTCACTCTACAGCGATATGTATGAACTAAACACAGAGATTGTGATAGCGTTCCTTCACTCCACTGAACAAGCAGAATAAGATTGGCCAGCCTTCTTCGGCTTAGTCATTAGACACAATAATATTCCTTTAGTTCAAGGTAACGTGAAAATAATTTATTATATACTTGTTTTAATGGTTACAAAGAATATATAACTTGTACATACGGGAGTTTTTGTATAATCAACGGAATACAACTGCATTTACACTTATTTATCAATAAAAAATACTCAAATTGGCTTATTTTCTTTGGTTCTTATATATTTAAGCTTCCAATTTATATTGAAATCATTTAGTGCCATCTCTACAAGAGCAATTCTTAGATCTAAACGTAAAACAGGCTATAGGGACTGGGTTGCAAGACAACATTTAAGATTTCATAGCCTTTCGAGGATATACATGTTACACAACTTCCTTACCCCTTATGAGAGCCCTCGATGTGTTTTCTGACTTCCGGACTGTTTGCGGATCGGAAGTGGCATAGGGGGCACGAATAAGGTAACTCTTCAATGTGTGCAGTAAAATGCTCATCGAAAGTCGGTCGTGTATGATAAACTTCACCACAAACTACGCACGTGTAGTTTCTTTGCGTCCCTATTCTTGTGAGAGTATAATTAAGGCCTCCGCTGTAACAATAAAATAAGGCGACAATTAAAACTTTCCCTTATACCATTTATGGCTGCACACTCGAAATTTTTTTTCGTAAATTATTATGGGGACATTTATATTGTAAAAACAACTGGAGGTCTTGACTATATCTTCCTAATAGATTCAAACAACATGGTTATCGTTATTGTCATTTCTTTTTAAGCCCCTAGGACAAGATAAAAACGTTGAATGTAAAAATAAAAGGAATAAAAGTCTTACTGAACATATTCAAAGGCAGGGTTCATTTTGTGCAATAATAAATAAATTAACTATTTGATAATACATAGATGGCACTTACATGTTATGAGCCCTTTTCCTATGTTTGGTAAGTGTCGAAGAAACAGAGCACGTAAAATGGCAGCTTTCGCATTTAAGCATTTTCGACGATGCTTGTGTTTGGATTGTATTCGGATCAGAGACTTGGAATTCTTGTTTCCTAAAACATATAAACATTACAAACATGAAATGTAAACTGTATTACAACGGCCAACCCGTTGGCCGCCAAAATGCATGTAGCGGCCACACCTTTGGGTGCCAATATTTATAAAAGGATTTGATTAGTTATAGTGTCAGGTCTACCGGTCGTTCCGTTGATACAACTATCTCATTTTGACATTCGCGTTGTCTAACCTCTTCCTTCTGAGGCTTCCTATGATAAATTACGATCAATATTTACATTTTTATATAATTACTATGCAACCTAAAAAATAATGAATCTTACAAATAATTATTATAAACTAAAAGGAGAAATGAAATTTCAATTCTTCTAAAATTGGAATTTTTGCATTTCTGTGAATGCATGTTGGGTTACCTAATCGAAACTTTATAAGTAAATTCATACAAGGGTTGCTTATGTATAAGGGTTGTATTACAGAAGTTTAAAAAAATATAGCTTTCAAAATTATTTTGGCATCTGGAAGCAAAATATCCATTTTTACAAAACAAACCATTTGAATTTCGCGGGCGCAAATTGCTTATCTTAAAAAATCAGCAAACTTGTATTATGCTGTGTAAGACTAAAAGTGGTCGGGGAATCAAAGCCCCGCACAATACCGGAAAATTTCATTTTGTCCCTTCTGTCCCAGACACTGAAGAAGCAAAAAAAAAGATAATAAAAAGCATTCCACTTTCAAATCACAATATCCGGACCGAATTAATGAAATAGCTTCCGATGTCTATAATCAAATAATTAAAGGCGTGGTCGTTAAAAGTAGAAAAATAACGTAGTTTTGCGAAATGTTTGGTAAAAATCACAAAAAATATGACTGATAGTAAACGGAATACAAAAAAAGAATAGAATAGTTCTAAACAGAAATTACAAATTATTATAAAAGTAGACAAAGGAGAAAAGTAACAGAAACAGGATATAATCTAGGTCTGAGTAGTTCAACGATAAACACCATAGTAAAAATAAAGATACGTCACGGCACACGTCAAAAGTAGCAGAAATCTACAATAGAATTTTGTAATTTGCAATGTCATGGAAGGAACTGAATAACTTTTAACACGTTGGTTAGATGAACAAGACCAACGTGATGTTCTAAAAAGCGTTTCCATTATAACATGGAGTTGACATGACGATGCAGGGAGTGTTGATGTTAATGCGACAAATGCTTTTCCTGGATTCTGTAATGGGACGCTCAATTTGAAACATTGTTATAATTAATATTTATTTATTTTCATATAATAGAATTGGTTTCAGTTATTTAGTTTACAGAATGCAATTACTTTATGTGTTTTATTATTTATTCCATCTCTGCATGTGAAGTGTTTTTTTTTAAATATATTTAAGGACCAATCAAATGCGTGACTCAGAGAAAAGTATCGATAATATTTTGTGTGCGTTGTGGTGACTAGTGTTATTTAAGAAAAGGCACGAGAAAGTAACGAAGATAATGTCACCACCGAGAGTTATAATGAAATAAAGTAGTAAGACGTGTGACCAGAGTCCAAGTATGGATGGTTGTCTAAATCAAACCGCAGCTGCCCAAGAAGTCGAGTTAAGGGTAAGAAATTCTCTTTATCTCGTGAAGGTAGTGACGCTCCATCGTGGCTAGAAGAGCAACTAACGAAGAATACAGCAACGTGGTACTGCACCACGGTTCTATCGTACAACGATACGCTACGTGTCCCACGAAACAAGGTTAACCACAGCCAAAATAATAGTTTGAATAAGTCATTTAAGTGCACAAAGCGAAGCTGGTCACCATCGTCCGGAGAGCCGCGACCCAGGGCTATCACTACTATCAGCAAGGCGAGAAGACGCTGTCCATTTACCACCAGCGAGACGCAGTCGAGTAGTTTGCAATCAGCACCGTTGCAGTACCTTACAAAGATTATTAAAGAAGAAGGATACTGTGCGCAATATTGACGAGACGGAAAGAAAATCTGAACTAAACAAGCAACATATTTGTGATTTAAAACTTACACGATAACCTCGGGCTCGATGGATGGCTTCGTTGGATGGATATCGGCAACGCCCAAACGAATTTTATGTCTTCTGAAGAGATGCGTCTTTAAGAGGTATTTGCTCTTACTTTTGTACGTACAATGGGGACAAGCGTAAGGTCGATTGTCCGAATGAATCAAGTTATGTTTGTTGAACTGGTATTGGGTATTGAAGCTTTTTCCGCAGAGAATGCACGGGAACTTCTCGGTCCTATAAAAATAACATAGCTTTATTGCATAATTTAGTTACAAACTATAGAATAGCCATTAAATTCACAATCATAAATCATTTATTTTTAAGTGACCTCACAAGAGGTGTTACATCGGGGCTATTCGATTGATCCTCTCCTCCCAATCTATCGGTTTGGAAACGTGTCATCAAGACATTGACGTAAATTCTCTGGTTGGGTAAATAGGGACTTTCATTATTGGGGTAGAGTACTGCCAAATACCTTTCATCTGTTAAATTATTAAAAAACAAAGGTCTCACAACTTTGCCACCGATTATGCCCGTCCATACATTTATTTTCTCAGAATACCGAGTAATGTACTTCACGTATCCATTGTGGATTCTGACGTGCCCAGTACCTACAGTACAAACGTCGCACAACTCGTAAATCAAACAGATTTTGTAGGGATGATACTTGTTCTTGGGAAGAATGGTATTTACTGTCGTCTTTGATGTATTAAATTCTTGAGCAAGATGTTGTATAGTATCATGTGGATTTTCACTAGATTGAGTTGCGTATCTTCGCTGGTTAAAGAACGATCACTCTGAAACTGATCACGAACATGCCCGGATCTGGATGAGTGTCAATAAATAATTGGCAAGCTTCTCTAAATGAACGGGTTCTCTCTCCAAAACCAACCATCATACGTATTTCGATACGTTCTTTCTCTATGAAACCCATTGTTCGTAATCCCCAAATAAGACTCGATTGAATTTTAATGTATTTGACAGAGCAAATAATTAAATTGTGAAAACACTACCCCACTTGTTATAATTGTAGTACTACAGCTAATAGAAAAAAAAAGAAACACACATCTTAGGTATTACGTTTTAGATAGGGACCAGAGACGAAAGAGAAGTTTTCACATTTTGAAATAATATTTTAGTAGGTATGGCTATTTTTTAAGCGTCATTTAGAGAACGACAATGCCTATCCAAAAAATGAAGCAAGAATTCTATATTGCCATTCGAAAAAAAAATATTAATTGACATGTTTTCTCAAAAAACATTGATTACGTTGTTGTTTGAGTGTTTCCCGTTTCGGACGCACTGTACAGAACACACGGTATTTTACAATGGATTTAAAACGGCTCCCAGTCAGTCTCATGTATTTAATTAATTACGTAAATTCATTTAGACTGTGTGAAATGTACCAATGTCATTGTAATGCACTAGCGTCATGTACAGTTTTATTATAAAAATCATCTAACTTTTTTTCTTACATAGGTGACAACATAAAATGTCCTTACCACAAATGAGGTATGTAAGATTAATCTTCCTAACCCGGCTTCGGAAAAAAAGATATGCATTTCAATTTTTTTATTAAATTATGTGAAATTTTTAATTTATCCTTGTATGGGGAATAAATTGCCTTTTACAAACCCATCCTGTATAATATTCTTAATATCTTTAATGATGGAGAAAATACGAAACTTTACCGGGCAATATGCCGACCCTGAATGTGTCAATATCGTTTCCATAACATAACGATTCTGTATAAATAAAAACAACTTAAACTTACCTTAACGGATCGATTGCCACTTCACCTTCCAGTAATATATCTTTCGTTTCAACTATAATGTTGTGCTTAATCTGCAAGTGCTGCTTCAAGAATCTCTTTTCGGTTGATTTGTAATCGCAGGAGTTACACGAGTATAGGGCATCTTGCGTATGGAGAAGGTAGTGCTTGTTGAAATGGTATCGCCTCGACTTTAGATCGCCACAAATTCGACATTTTAAAAGCCTTCGGGTACCGCTACGCACCACTATGTATCTAAAAATGTTATGAAATATCCTGATTAGAATCACAACTCGACCAAGCAACATTGTTAAACTAGTAAAGAATATTGCATTGAAGTCAATTTTTCATTATTAAATTCAGACAATAATGTATTTTTTTTTGTCTATTACAAATGCAGCTTTTCTTTAGCAAGCGGTTCCAAAGTTTTACTACACTTCAGTTGTGTGCATTCTAATAACAAAGTATATAAACATGGATAGTTCTCATAAATAATGCATAAAATGTGTGTACTTCGATAAATTGAATCTTTTCTGAAAAATGTTGACAGATGCAAGGTACACTTATCACAAATTTCGATGTTTCTTGTTCGGTATTTGCAACTATTTGCGGCGTATCTTTGTTATGAGATTTGTTTACCTCGATAATAAATATAGTACGTCTAGAAAGTATGTGGAATTAAATAAATAGCAAACAAATCTTAATATTTCATATGAAAGACATTTTACTTGCTACTATGCATACTTCTCAGTATAACTCGCCAGACTTCTAAAACGGCTGCCATTACCTCAAGTCTCTTTCGAGGTACCACATTCTACCTCGATTTTCATGAGTTCCCACATAATTTCAATCGGGCTTAGATCAGGAGAAGCTGCTGGCCAGGCCATGGTTTCGACTTCACCCTCCCGTAACCAATTTCTTGCGAAGCTGGGGACGTAGGATTTGGAGTTATTTTGCTGTAACTTGCAGTCTTCAGGATACGAAGTATTGTCTTTTTAAAGAAGGCATTTATTTAGAATGGTACAGTAACGTGTGTTATCTACTGGTCTTGCGATTATAAACAACTGATCGGAACCACATTGTAAAATTGCTCTCAAAATCATAATTTTTCTAAGGAATTTTTCCTATTTAAGACCCGTAGCCGCCTAACTTAGAGCGGGCTTCATCCGAGATAAATACAATTTCAAAATTGCATTTCCCAAAATCATCACAAAATCTGATTCTTTGTTGAATCTGCTCCTCTGTAATAGCTGGTACTTTCCTAGGCACTCTTGCTTCGTAGCATTTATACTCGGCGAATGGGTTCGTAGCAAACGAGTGTTTCCTGTTTTCTAGAACATCTACTAGCCAATTTTCGGAACTCTAGACGAGGGTTTCTCCGACCTAGTTCCATAAAAGCAGCTAGACTACGTCTATATCTCTTGCCCGGTCTTCCGAACACCCGCCCATGTTGCATCCACGTAACATTCTTTATCCGCTTTAAGCCATTGCATACAACTGACTTGCACAATCCTGTCGACCTAATAAATTCAGGTACTTCGCGCATTTTTCTAATTGGTTCTGCTTTTAAGGTATCTCAAGCATAGTAAAATGCAACATGTTTATCAAAACTACGTTAGTCTACTGTCAGTCAAAGCTAAATATCGTATATATTCTTCTAAAAAATTTTGTAATACTCCGTACACCTTAAGATCAAAAAAAAAGAAAAACACCAACATACTTTCCAGACGTAGGGTAAATATGAAAATAAAAGCTGGCCGTCCTGAAAATCTAGTTCAAGCGCGGGCGTATTTGTACAGTTTTCAAAAAGAAACTAAACTGAATAACTTACCTCGATGATTCATTATTATCGAAATTCTCTTCTTCAATATTTTCTAATTCGATTTCCACATTGTGGCGAGCCTCCAAATGCTGCTTCATGTAGGATTTCTCTCTAGTTCGGTAGAGACATTCCTTGCAGGAATATGGGAATTCGCCCTTATGAACTACGAAGTGTAAATTAAATATATATCGGTTTTTAACCTCTTTCTTGCATAGCAAGCATTTATATATCACGCCATTATTAGTCTCAGTTAGAATGCATCCGTCCCCTTCGATTCTAAATGAAACAACAAATGAGATTTGAAATGGGATAATAACCATAAATAGTGTCTTACTCACTCTATAACTGCATGCGGACTGCTTTTAGTGTTTTCTTGTAAACGTAAACTTCTTGCTGTAATCCCGTTACCAGCGCTGGGATAAGCTCTGTAATAATAAAAAAGAATAAAAAACGCGTTGTGGCTCTATTATTTTCTACAAGCAAATTATTTTTATTCAATATTCTTAATTTGAAACATTTGACAATCGCATAAACCGATTGTTCTCAACTTACTTTGATCCTTTACTATGATTCGAGTTCCCTAAGGCGTGCATCTCGACAGGGTGGCAGGTTTCCATATGCAATTTCAGATAACTCTCATCCCTACTCCTGTAAGGGCATATATCGCAAGAGAACGGAAATTCCTTCTTGTGTCCTTTAAAATGCCATCCAAATTGATGTTTATTATCCAATATCCTGTTGCAGACTTTGCATTTTACTAATACTGCTGAGTTACTCTCAATTGTCGTATAGGGGACTCCCACAATCCTGAGAAAATTATACGATAGAAGAGAATCATTAACGCAGTACATAAAGTGCATATCATGAATGTTTGCGTTTATGCCATAGTTGCGTGTGTAGCATAAGCAACATATGAATTCAAAATTATAAATTACGGATATCTATTGTTCATCACTGGCGCGCAAAAAATTCGAACCACTTAATACTTTTGAAATTTTCTCTCAGAAATGTTAAAAATTATTTGTAACTGTTTGATAATAATCAGATAAGAATCAACTTAACTGCCATTTGGGTAAAGTGTTATTTGATATTATTGCGTGGATAATGCATTTGTTCTCTCCAAACGTGTTCAGTATTTCAATCAGCTACAGTGATATTGTAGTAAAACCATTTCTCTTAAGTTTTGCAAATATGTTTCACAAAAAAAAAAAAAACAATATTTACTTATTTTATTTTTTTTATTGTGCTTGGAGTATGTTGTCGTGTTTTTAAAATTCCATAACCAAAATGGGTGTTTCAGAAAAAAAAGGGAAGCAGATAAAAATAAAATGAAAATGGATATTCAAGAATTTTCAACCATTCTTGAAATAATTAATGGAGGTTTTCAAGATTTCCTTCATTGAAGAATCCAATGAGTGGAGCCGAAATAGTTGCATAATAGATTAGGATTCTGGCGCTCTTTAACTGATACCCTTATACACTTGCCACCTACCTTATGAAAGATCTTTTGGGCGTCCCAGTAGTACAGTGAAGATTGAGGCCGAGAAAAAGGGATAGTAATCTCCAACAGTATAAAATAAAAAGCAAGTAAAGAGGTTCTATTTAACAAAACGCCCAATGTGATTAAAACCGGGAAAATGAGATAAAATAGGGTGATAGGGGCAAGTGTACTCCGCCATGCACACAGACAATCAACAGAATATCAAATATTTACATATATTAAATAAGAATTTATTTTTTAGAGTAATATACCACCAGAAAACTTGATTATGTAAAATATAATGTTCTTTACAATGAAATATACAAAAGCTTTACAAAAAAATATTAACTGATCAAATACATAAATGTACATCAAGTGGTATTGTGTACAAAACAAACGTTAATGACATATTTGATAAAAAAAAAAAAACTTAAAATATCCGAAAGTTGAAGATAATAGGGGTGATTTTGCTGGTAAATATTTGTCATTAGCGATGTTCGGACGGTAATCAAATGTAATATAGGGAGAGAACCTAATGCGAACCAATCTAGGTGGACGAATTGATCCAGCACCAAATACAAACTAAAGTTGTCGAGTTCCAATTTTTAAATGAATCCAGTACGAATGGTTTCAAAATAATATAACTAAGTATAAATTTACTCCATATAAATTAATCCAATTGCGCTTAATTCCAATGAACGCTTTGCGGTAAAATGCAGAAAAATCCTAATGTATATAATTACTATCTTGTAGAAGCTTCAAGATCATGCATTAGCAGTAATCAGATATACTCGATAATTTCACAAATTTCTAAAATTTTTAAGGAAGCTTCAACAACCCGACCAAAAACGTTCAATCTCCAAACTTGTCCTTACTACTGATGGCGGAAAAGTCGACAACTTCCAAAAACAAAGGTGTACCAAATGTACAAAGGAATACTCAAACCAAAGCTAGTAATGAACCAGAATTACTGTAAAAAAGAAGTAACAATATACGTTGACTCATAATTAATTAGGAAATTATATTGGCAAGAACTTTAGACAACCGAACACAGATGGCGCAACCAGTATTAAATTTGAATTAAAATGTTTATAAATTTTGCATTAATTAAAATTCCAACCGCTACAAATTAAGAGCAGCACAATATTTATTACAAATAGCAAAGTAAAAGAAAAAGGATTTTCGCTGCTCAATTCTGTCATTTATAAAAAAAAAGATTATTTTTTAACTTCTGAAATGTGCCTCTTTTTCATGAAACACCCTATAATACGTAATAATATTCAATTAAAATATTAGAAGTTCTACTTCAAAACCCGTTTCTTTTGGAAATATTGAAATTCAAGAACTGGTTTTGTCAAAAGTCTAAAAGTTACTTACTCTATCATAGAATTCGCGGTGACGTCTTCTCCTTCCGATTCCGGTTCGGATACCATGTCGGGTATATCATGCGTGCTTATGTGTACCTTATGCGCCCTCCTCATGTGATTCTTGATGATCTTCTTGGTTCCACCCTTGTGACCGCATATCTCGCAAGAGTAAGGTAATTTTCCCGTGTGGCTGGCAAAATGCGTGTTAAATCCGCCTTTCGTTTTCCAATTCTTATGGCAAATAACGCATTGGAAGAATCTTCCGTTCTTGACCGTGATGTACCGATCATCACCTCTAAATGAAACTTCATAAATGTAGAAAAATCATGTTTAACATGCGCTACATGTGAAAAAGATCATGTAATTTAAACCTGCGTAAAACGGAATATTACCTATTACGTAATCTTCTAGTGGGCACGACACCATATATGCATTGCGAAATATTTAATTTCAATGCATTCGCATTCTATACTATATTTTTTCGCAACATCTGCCCTTGGGGACTAAGTATAGAAAAAGGGACCAGAAATTAGCTGTTTTAGAGTACGTGGAAACATTTCGAGTTAAACATTTGAGAATCTCTGCTATTAATATTTTGAATATCAGAAATTTCGTTTTTTAATAAATATATTAATTTTTCTTGGGAAAACCCCGCACAGTACTGTACGATTTTGTAAACTAATGCGACATTCAGGAGATACTTAGAAAAGAACATTCCTGTAATGGACGACAGTTAAATAAAGCACTTGCCTAAGAAGAAATTATTGTTATTTTAGTTTTAGTTTATTGATATCAATATGGGGTCTAACACGCTGTGTTGTTTTTCCAACTAATTTAAGCATGCAGCAAGTGTCGTTACACAAGCGCCCGTGTATTTCCAGTCTTACGCAGGTTTTGATGTAGTCATTTGTTTCTTTTTAATTAGGTATTTTTCTATGAAAATTTCTTGGAAATGCCTAAATAGTCAATGCACAAACTATTGAAACTTACGTTGGAAGTTTTTTCCTATTATCAATTGAGGTGGGCTCATTAGATTCAGACAGCTTATCTTTAATGGGATTCGGACATTCTGCAGTAACGATACTTGTATCTCTGCAACGTCAGAAATTGAATGTTATTAAAACATAGTTTTTGTACATTCGTTAACAATAGCTGGTTTTGACAGTTTGATGATTTCCTCATTTTCAAGCTTATTTTCTGCGATCTTTGCATAGAAAACGACGATTATCACCGAAATATACTTTACTCTTTCAAAAATTTTAATTTTTCACCTTTTGCTTTACATGGCACACCGAAAAAGTTATACTTACAATTTTTCCAGCTTAACTTTCGGGTGATTATTTTCCACAGATTTTCTCTGGAACTCTCTGTAAAATTTACAATAAATTAAGTAATAATAATGAAGAATGAAAAATTTATACAAAAAAAATTATATGCGCATTTGATTTCATTTTGAGAAGCCCATTGTTTTGTTTGTTAATCGTAGCAATTCTTAACAAAAGAATAACTCTGAAAAATGTGAAGGTTTTTGCTTCTTCTTTTTTAATCGATTAATTTAATTTAGTTTTACGTCCTTTGGTACGTACGTAATATGTAGCAGAACGCATCAGAGAATGCCTGTCAACAATGCTGCAAAAAATGCTAAAATAGATTCTTCATGGCATTGATGGAATTATTCACGGCAAACGTAACACAAGAAGAGAAAAAAATATACTATCCACGGACATGTTTCTGCCTACCCGGCTTCATCAGCGTGGTTCAGAGAGTATTTCTAATTCTACCCTGTGTCGCTGTTGCCTCACAGTTAATGCCACAACATTTCAAAACAACAAACTAGACATTTCTTAGCGCCCTCTAGTGCCAAGAAACGCATACCTGCTGTTTGGAAAGCGGCGACATAAACCGGGTACTGTTCCCCTCAAGCAGCTCTCGGACTGCTTAACCACGAGATGGCGGGGCAAAACATTTTGAACGTTGTGGCAGTAACTAGGAGGCAATAGCGACACAGGATATAGTGAAAATTACTCCTAGAACCACGCTGATGACGCCGGGTAGACAGAAATATGTCCGTGGGTAGTGTATTTATTTCTCTCCTTGTGTTACATTTGCCGTGAATAATGCCATCAATACCATGAGTAAGCTATTTTAGCATTTTTTTTATTGTTGACAGGTATTTTCTAATGTGTTCTGCTACATATTACGTTTCGGAAAATATCTTCATTCCTTAAAAAAAATCTCTGTTGATTACCTTTGATTCTATAAAAGAAATTCTTTTTCTTCCTTTTCTATTATCTTTTATCGCAAAATCAAAGGTAATCAAGAAAAGTTTGTTGAAAAAAGAATAGAAATATTTTCCCACACGTAATATGTAGCAATTTTATTAAAAGAAAAAAAGAAACCGGAGTTAGTACTAGATCTAGATTAAATATTCAATCATAGTGCTAAACTCCATACTCAAAAACAAAACGAAATATCAATGCCTCAAATTTAAATAAAATATTTCTCACTTACTATCACTTACTTGATGTCTACTTTTAATCTTCCATCGCTCTCTATATCCCGAAGGCGGACATCGAGGTTGTGTTCCTTTTTCAGATGGAACTTCATCGATTTTTTCAGTCGAATTTTCGCTTTGCATAAAACGCAGGTCATAGGAAACTGTCCCGTATGCACCCAGACGTGTCTCCGGATGAGGTATCTCTCCTTGGTGGTTTTACCGCAAATTGTGCACTTATAAGCCCTTACTTCACCATCCAAGATAGCCGTATAATGTACGGACTCTCTGAAACAATGCTAAAGTATTATTAATTAATATTAAGGAATAGGGATGAAAAGCTAGATTTATAAAATGAGGAGAGGAGATAAATTTGGCCTTACTCCAAGCAAACTACATGAATGTTCAATGAATTCACTTAGTATATGTAAGTCAGTTCACTTAGTATACACTGGTACTGGTAACAGGAGTTCGGCCAACGAAAGACATCTCAAAATACTTTCGTTGGAAGTTTGGATGGATTGCCAACAATAAACCTAATTGAATATTTTATTGTAAATAATTTGCCGAAATATATGAATGCGATTAAAGGTATAATCACAACTGTTTTACAGACGTAAACTTTGTTTACAGACACAGTCTCTGTTTAATTGTGCGTTGTTTGTAATGTTTTTACACGTATGCAATGGGCGAATTAGTAGTGAATTCCTAAAAGTATTAATAATTTGCAGGAGTTCGTTGTCAGTTGCTTTTTTCAGCTTCAAGCTTCCTATTAATTGTTTAAATAAACAAATAATTGCGGGATTATCTTCTGAGATACGCCATTACTAGAGATAAGCAAGGTAGGGGAATTTCGCAGCGACTAGACGGACTTTGTTTTGTCGACTCTCGGGGAAACCAGTAGGCAACACGAACCCCCTTTCATGGGTCGAATAAACTCGAGCCTATTTAGTCGCCGCAAAAATAATTTCCTCTACCTTGATCATCTCTAGTCATTACACACTGACGATAAGTAATCACGTTCTATGGTATTTTTTCTATAAATGTTTTATGTAGTAGTACGCATGCGCAAATCTGGAACCAGAAATAAATCTTGGAATTTTTCTAATAATTTAATAACCATTTCTGACTGCAATTTGAAATTAGAGATAATTTTTAATGGTTCCTTACTGCTCTGTCAATAAAGCTAGTGCATCGATAGATTTAAGCAAATGAGAACTTTATTACATTCCTTCTTCTTCCTAGAGGACCTCAATTCTTTTCTAGTATGTGTTACAATTAGTGGGCACTTTGTACATAAACAACTTTATAATAAAACGTGGGCACTGCTAGATAATTTGTAATAACACTCCATCAAAGAGTATTACACGAGGTAAATCGCCGAACAATAAAATCTCGTTTCATCAACTGTAAAAAAAAGTTGCAGAGGACATGATAACAAAGTTCGACAGTGGAACAATAGAAGGATATTCTATAATCTCACAAATCAACATTTCAAGTATTTAAATTAGAATAAGATAATACTTACTTTTCCTCTTCCTTCAGAGCAGCTGTATAACAACCTTTGGCGTTGTTGCCGTCTCTGAAACGAAAATTAAAAAATATTTGTTACATTTCAATTCTATAGCTTTGTTGACTTGTACTTTTTAAAATCATAATTCCATTCTTTTGTTTTGTAACTTTAATATTCCATTCACCTTACTATGTAAATTCATCATTTCATTTATTTTATTTCGTATATTGTATTTATTATATCCATATTGTATGTGTACGTATTTAACATAAAAACATATTTAAATTTATTTAATATACACAACTGCGCGCATATAAAAGCAGAAATCTATACAAAATGCTATTAAATCTAATAATCGCAATTTCGGCAAACTATTGTATTCAAGATCACGAGGTAGGCAGAAAACCACCTTATTGAACCATTAAACAAAGAATCGGCGCCGACAGCAAAACCGTAACATGCACATGTACGCTTTTATCAAAGTATCCAAACCACGTCGGAGAATGTGCGTAACGAACTGCAACAACTGCCAGCCGTCGCTCCTTTGTAATATAAGGGGAATTGTTTTAATAATTCTTTTTATACATACGTACTGTTTCAATTTGAGAAATACTGAGCAAATAAACAACTATTTTATATGTCTAAGCAAAAGCGATTGGTCTTCCCTATTTTCAAGAAAGATAAATCGAAGTAGACGACTAGTGAAATCGTTCTTCAAATCAGGAGAACATAACATTTACAATGTCCCTGGACTGCAAAAGGTTTAATTCAATATGTAAATTTAATTTTCTCGATATTAATCTCATAAAATCAAATATTTATAACATTATTAATCCAATTAACATTTTTCCATTTAGTGTAAAACCCTTCACAAGTTTCCTAGAGTCAGTTTTAGGATATTTTAATAAAGTTTGAATTGGGTTGTAACGTCTACTGATATATGAGTTTTGAACTTTTTCAAATTAAAAAACCGGACGTATATTTGCAGCAATTACTTACATTCTGTGTATTTTCAAATGAGTCCTATACGGTGACTTAGTGTTAGCAGTGAAGGGGCAAAATTTGCAGTTGAAGCGTGTCCTTTTGTCCTTTTTAGGTTTCCGTTTAACCAGTTCCTCCTTTATGTGGTCTCTATTAAACAAAAATAAAGCAGATACTGGGTATGACAATATTTCTAGTAAGTTACTTGGGATAAAGTAGCTTATACTAAAAAAAATATTTTTGTGTATACAGACGATTAACTTTGCAATTGGTGGATTATTTATTATTTTTGTTCGAACACTGGGTGTATTAAACAACACATAAGTATCACACAAGTTTAATTAATTATAACTGTACTTATATCAGACATCTTTGTTATTGGTGGGGATGTTTTTCTAAATGTAAATAAATTTGAGCACTAGTAAATATCCTTTGTGACGTTCCGTTTTAGTTTAGTTACCCCAGCTGTTTGAAAAGCACAATCTTATCTTTTTGCACTCATGGCAACTTCACGCATTCAAATCAGTGCGCGAAGTAAAGTTGATGATTACTAAATAATGATAGCAAGGACTATGGCGTAGAATGGCAAACAATACATAAGTATCGGCAACTTCCGCACCACACAAGTTTAATTAATCAATATAAAAATTTACCCGTCTAAGTACACGGTCTTGAAGTAGAAAATTCACAAGATTTTGTAAATAAGGTAGGCAATATTGAATTAGAAGATAAGGAAATTTTAGTATCGTTGGATGTTCCGTTCGGTGTACCGATTCTAGAAACCATTATTATTTGGGTAAGTCGCTACGCCTTCTTGTCGGGAGAGTTCCAAAGTTACTTATCGATTAACTTTCACGCCCTTCTGGTGATGCAGAATTTTAGAGGACATTCGTGGCCGCTTAGCCCAGATGGCGACGGTCGCGGTATATAAGGAGAAAAAAAAAGATTTTGGCTCCCGCGGCAGGAGCCACCTAATCAGGAAGGCGGCACCCACTCTGAACACTAATGTACTTCGTAGACCCTGGCCGTGGGTAACCGAGGTTTGCTGCCAGTAAAGACGCAAAAAAAAACAATACTTCTAACAAGTGAATTATATTTTTTTGGATTGGATATTGGATAAAATGCGCCCTCCAAAAGAACACTAGGACGGGTCTTGGAT